>VZTL01010184.1:3892-45639 GCA_013400535.1 Scopus umbretta
CCCAATATCCTAGTTATGAAAGATTCTCTCTCAAAATCCTTCTTCTGTTTTATTGGTATATATTGCTGCCTTGTGCTAATTACTTGTATTTCTTCCCCTCTACATCTTCTGTGGAACAAGATCCTGCAAGGTTTGCGGTACACATTCTCTGTGGACTGGTGGTCATTTGGGGTCCTGCTGTATGAGATGCTTATTGGACAATCCCCTTTCCACGGGGATGATGAAGACGAATTGTTTGAGTCAATCCGAGTGGACACCCCTCATTACCCACGCTGGATCACCAAGGAATCAAAAGATATATTAGAAAAGGTAGGACTGATGATCAGCGAGTGGGTCACAGTACTGTATTTGTCCAGGGAGGGACAAATCTAGGCAAAAGCAGCTGTTTATCAGCAAGCAAATTACTTTTACAAATGGAAAGCCAGGTCAGATTAATTACTAATGGTCTGTTTACTGTAAGGAACCTTTGTTCTTTTAGCAGTATATGCATTATTCTTCCAGCACCACCTACCTTTTGAGCAAATGTAAGGCTTTACCGAGTTATCTTCTCTTGCAGCTATTTGAAAGGGATCCAACAAGACGACTTGGGGTCACTGGGAATATCAGAGACCATCCTTTCTTCAAAACCATCAACTGGACGGCGCTAGAGAAGAGGGAGGTAGACCCTCCTTTCAGGCCGAAAGTGGTACGTGGGTTGCTCTTTGTTCTGTAGCAGTATTGCAAATGTCAGCCTGGGCCAAGGGCTGATTTCTCTGACTTGCTCAGACTACCCTACTGCGAATTTCTCCTCACATTTTATAAATGAGTTATGTATCTCAAACCCCACTGTACTTGGAAGGTTCAGTTATAAAAAGGAGCACTATATTCCTCCGACTGCCCTGAAATCGTCCTATTAAGACTTGTCTTCCTGTACTCTCTCAGGGAGCTTCTTTACTAATAGTCTTCACGAAAATCAGCTAACAGTTCTGATATCCACTCTCCTCGATGTTAGAAACATTGATAGTTTCTTTCATTTTTCTCTTCTGTAATACCATGTGGAGGACCAGTAACTTCAGGCTACTCGGCTGGTAACTGCCTGCAAGCATTCTGTACAAGCATTCAATATGTGCTGTTTTCAAACTCATCCAAGAGTCTCCAAGTAGACAAAAAGATGCATTCTCTATACTACTGAACTTAAAACTAGTTGTGACGTACATGCCTAATGCTACCTGAAAAAACATCTAAAGAACAGACTGTGTGTTACTCAGTTTGTATTGCCATGGGATGCTGCTATTTCATCTCACCTGGTTAAAAATCCAAATCAGTTTTCCTCCACCCTGTACTGGTACAGGTAAAACGATCTGAAGGTGACACAGTCTCTTTAAAATGTACTTACGTGCTTAATGGAGGAGAGCTGTCCTGTTCAAGAACAGGCAGCTTCATGTTCCCATAGAAATGGAAACGGTAACCTTTGGAGGTTCAGAGTGTAAAACAGGGTCTTTAGTAATGTGAGTTTTTACGAAATACGCACAAATATTTTAACCAGACACAAGCAGCTGCAGTAGGGCATTGCTTTTTTCTCTGAACAAGTACAGACCATAAAATGCTTTCAGGAATTTAAAAATTTTGCTTAATGGCAAGAAATGTTGGGCTTAAGTGTCAGTGCTGCATTGCTTTTTGTCAATAGAGAATCTTTGGGTAATGCTACGACACATTATCACAAATCCAGGTAGTTCTTCTCCAAAGCGACCTGGTGCTATTTGTTTTCAACTAACAATAAGCAATTGCCCAGTTGTAATCTTACAGTGTTGTTAGAACAGGCAAAAAAGGTGATTTTTCTTTAAAGAGGGGGAGGAGGGGGGCTCAAGAAATAACTTCCTTATCTTTCGTATTGAAGCAATTTGTTCTGGAAGAAATTACAAAATTTGTCTCAAACTATCTTCCCTCTCTGTTTAACGCAGAAGTCAGCAAGCGACTACAACAACTTTGACAGAGAATTTCTGAGTGAGAAGCCCAAATTGTCTTACAGCGACAAAAACCTGATCGAGTCCATGGATCAGTCTGCATTTGATGGATTTTCTTTTATTAACCCTAAATTTGAACAAATCTTGGACAAGTAAGTCTCTGAACAGAGTCAGACTTTAAATCGGGGTTAAGAGTTATAAACCGAAAACTCCCAAGTACTGTTAGGCATTCCAGCGATGTTGTCAATACTTCAGAATAATACACAGTAGCGTGATTAATTATGTCCAACTGCTGATTTATTGGCAGTGTTCTTTTATGCATGGTTGGGCTTAAGGTATGTGAATCATGTGCATTATTTTCTCTATTTGGGAAAATGTAAATTCTGTTTGGTACTTGAATGTAGTTATGTGATATATATATATATGCTGTATATTTTGCTCAAGAGAAGACATTGGGGAACAGAAGATGTCTTTTTAAAAAGTGTTTGAGCCCTTGGTTCTTTTATTTGTCTTCAATTAAAAGAAAGTTACATTAAACTTTCATTCATGGCTTTATGACTTTTTTTTTCTGGAATATACAATTAAACTCCCATTGTCTTTAAATTCCAGTAAAAAAATAGTAATTTGTAAGCCCTGATCACTTACAAAAATAACACAAGTATTTGAGGAGAATTAACCAAAATCAAGAATGAGGCAAAAGCAGAAATTCACAGTGTAACACTTGCTGTTGTGGGAAACAGCTGGGTGGTGCCACTCTAGCTACTGTTTTTTTATAAAGCCTGTCCCTCACCCAGAGGAGTCCGTGCCAAGCAGCATCAGGCTAAATATTAATTCTGAGGCAGTATAAGCATAAGGCAGTGAGGCCCAAGTATCCTGCAGCAGCCTGGGATACATACAGCAGCCAGGCATACATACTTCCTGGGAATATGAGTTTCTGCTGTTAAATGCCACTTCCTATTAGCAGAAATACGCAATACGATCACAGCAGCTTACCGGGAGGAAATCACCAGGTAACGACTGTGTGAAGCATTTGTAACACTGGCCTGGTCGGCCAGAGAGGAAGCATCTTGCTGAACTGCCAAGCACAGCCTTCTAGTTTTCTGTGCTTGTTTTTAATACAGCAGCTGTGGCTCCTACTTGCTGTAAAAAGGGCACAAAACTAGAGCCTGCTTCGTTGCAATACTTACCTTCTGAATTTTTATTTTTAAACATTAACAAAAAAACTAATGCAATTACTGCAAACCTCTTTCCAAAATTATTTTCCTTGCAGCCAGCTTGCAAAATACAGAATGAAGCAAGGCTCCTTGCTTCTCAAAAGCTTTCTATATCTTGTAACCCTACTGCAGGTGATTCCTCAATCACTGAGCACAAGGAAAAAAGTGTACTGGTATCAGTTTGTCCAACAGTTACACGGTGCTGCAGAGCTCTCAGGAGCACCCTGTAGCTTCTGGGTAGTTTCAGACTGCTAATCCTGCTGAAAGAGCAGGAGAAAGCTATCACCCGCCCACCCACCACACCCCAGTACAACTTTGTAGAGATGAAAAAAAATACAGCACCTTCTTTGTTCGTCTTCTAAAGAACAGCTCTAGCTTATTGTAATAATTCAAGTAATGCCAGTAAGACTTGGACGTCATGTAAGTGTACAGCAGATCAAGGCTGCAATAGTCAAAAGACAGTTGGCATATCCAAACAGTCTGGCTTTGCCTAGTTACCACCACACACGCTTACACAAACCCCTGGCAGAGGGGGAACAAACAGTACGCTGTGAGCTGCTGCCAGGGAGAGCAGTGAACATGGTTTTTCTCCCCTTCCAGTAAGCTACCAAGTAACTTCTGTTTTGCCACTTTTCACCAGAAAGTTACTCTGCTTTCAAAGGTGAGTGCTGGATGCTCGTACCCAAGGAGAAATTGTTTTCCATATGCCAAGTTACAAATGTGGTTGCCAGCAGGGCTGGGTAGTTGGAGGGCAAGAAGCTGTAATGAATTACAAGAAGAAGCAATAGCTGCTTGTGGGAACATTTGCTCACTGCACTTACCTTCTTCACTCTGGAGTAACCAGTGCCAAACCTGCTCAAGAGCCAACCTTGCACTTCACACAGCAACTCTTTCAGCTGGTATTTGACCAACTGACCCAGAGCATCTCCTGCTGCCACACACGCCTTCTAACAGCCTGACTGCCCTCACACCACCTGGGCAGAGAAGCCTTTCCTCCACGGAGCAGTTTCTACGTTCCTCCTCAGCAGCAGCACCTCACTGTTTAGCCGGTGGTGTTAGTAACTGCGCCACCTGACTGGGGAACTGCCCTGCCACAGGCGTTAGCTCCTTACAGCAACCAGAAATGACGTTTCCGCAGGTCATACAGCTTCGGGGCCCTCCTCTGCTGAACTGCTGGGCCTGAGGGCCACCTGGCGGATGGGTTCACTCTGGCCATCCTCGTGCTACAGGGAAATGGAGTTGTTAAGAATTTTGTCCAGAAAGCAGCCCAAGAGCTCTAAAGCAAACCAACAACATTACCACCCACACAAACGTAAATACACCATAGAGTTAAAAACAAAGAAACACTCCTTCCATCTAGCAAAGTGGTTACTGCCCAAGAGTACAGAGTGATCAACAAGACAAATCAACAAAATTTGAGCACATAGCTAAACCACAAAGTAGTAGTTAATTTAGGCCTTATCCTTCAGAATGACAAGTATCCCTGCAAATGTAATACCATCTACCTAACCTATACATGCCGATTTGTACTAGAAGGCAGCATTTTGCTGTTGGTTTTTCAGCAATATAAGAACAGTGTAGCTTTGAGAGTGTGGATCAGATCTTAAAAATACCAATGATCAGGTAAAATTAATAAAGTCTTACCTTTCTCCTCTGTTGCGTGCAAATCTTGACCTATATTTATTCAATAGAGTCTTCCAACATCTTCCTCAGTTACTGGGGTTTGTCACTTTAATTATAATTATTTGTCAGAGTACAACACCCAATGGGAGTAAATGAACTTAATTCTTATGCCTGTGTATAAGGTCCCTTAACCAAGCTACAACTCCCACACTTCTGAAAGTTGTGGAAACCTGCTGACCTGCAGAACACTCACCTGGCACTGCAGGCATTGTAAATGGGCACAGAAAGAAACACATCAGCACACGTTGTAGCATTTGATCTTTATTACTTGGATCAAAGGTCAAATGATTACATTTGTCTGACGAAGGCCGACGATGTAAGAAAAAACAGTTTAATCCCATTTGAGATACTGCATCTGAGCTAGCAAGTGCATTAACAGTCAGAAGGCAGTAAAATAGACATGGGTACAAATACACAAGGTCAGGACGAGACTTTTGACCTCCCCTGTCAGTGATGGTTCTGTCAGGAGAGGGGGACACACACAGCTTTAGACAGTGACAATAACCTGCAATGCTTAACCATGCCCTTCCAGAAAGGCAGTTACATCCCAGGGAGAACCACTTCATATCTGCCTTTGTCATCTACACTTGCTCTCGCCAGCTAGAAAGGGTCAGATGCAGTCAATGATTCAGTACCTTCCTAAAGCAGAACAGACAACTACTTTTTTTGTTTTTTTCTCCTCTCTCTTCAAGTATCAGCACAACAGTTTATTTACACTTGTATACAATTCTTTTTACTGAACACCCAACTTAATAAAACACTCATCACAGCATATTCAAAAGCAGGCTATAAAAATACCTTCTATACATAAAACATGTAGTCTCAAGGAATTTTACAGCACCTCTGAAAGCTGAGAGAGGTAAAACAAAGAAAGGGAGAGAGGGGAGACACCTCAAGCCATGCTCACCAGCAAAGAGAAGCAGCCCTCAGGCTCGGCTCTCACAAGGGGGAACCTTTTCTTTCACCACATTTCTGCAACCAGGTCTGAGCTCAAGAAGTACTGCAGTCTGCCGGTAAAACCCTGCTTTTCTAATACAGTCTCCTGGGATTTGCCCTCTGTAACTACAGATAAACTCTGACTTTCTCATTTTAACAACTCCTGGTCACGGCTGGATGGCGGGAGGCCCGGAGAAGTGAGGGCTGCCTGGAGTGCAGCCCGGTTTTCCCACGCTCACCACACATCAAATCGTGAGGGGAAATTACTTCTACATTTTTGCCACGAAGGTGGCCTTGTTAACTACACATCAATAAATTAACTTCTCTGCGCAGCAGTGTGTGGTCTCTCTCCTCACACAATAGCTACAGACACAGCTGAATTAATAAAGATCTGAAGTGGGCCTTCACTGAACACGTGGATCACACACACAAAGCTTTAGACACAGCAGCGCTTGAAGCAAGTGTTTCTGGTCATTCTGTACCCTACGCATTCCTCTTCTGAAACAGAACCCAGTGATACAGTATGGCTTACTTCCAGAGCTGAATATATTGCTGAAATTAGCTTATTATAACAAATAACAACAGCAGCACATTATTTTATAAGCCCTGCACAAACAAAAGACAGTTTAGCCCTTGCCTGCAAAACTACATTATGAGGGCCTCGTATTTCACACAGGAATTAAGAAAAAAAAAAAACAACCCAGACCAAATAATAAAACAATACCCCAGCAACATACACAGTAAAAGCTCAATTAGTTGAACAGAAGTCCTCAGAAAAAACACAGTGCAACTACCAAAGGAGAGTTCTCAATTCAGAACTAAGAGCCAGCAGCAGTGCTGGCAGCTCGCTTCAGTTGTCTGGCAACACATGTACATAATACACATTGATTTAGTACAGTTAAAAGGTCGTGGCCTCAACAGACATAGAAAATTCCAATTTTAGCACTGGAGTTTCACAAGGTATAAAAGAGCAGCAAAGAATTGGGATGGTGGAAGGTGCTAAAAAGCAACAGGAAAAAAAAAACAAGGCAGGTGTGCCATGTTAAAAATTATTTCAGAATTTACCTGGTGTTTTTCTTGCATGAGCTGTTAGGAGGGTTAAACTCCACCTAACCTTTCTTTACTGTTTCCTGATGTACATATTAAATGTGGCTATAAAAGAGAAACATATACTTTTATGTTGAAATTATTTCCAAAAATTGCCTGAAAAACCAAAAAACAAACCAAAAAAATCGCAGCACTAGTAAGACAAGCAGCTTCTCCAGCCCTTGACAGTCTGAATCCTTTTCCTCTCCCTTCCAGTTGCCGAAAAGCTGCTCATCCCCTCCTTAAGTGCAGCAGAAAGGACATCTCTGACTCTCTTGATTCATTACCCAGGCTACTAGCTATACTCACACGTCCACCACTTAATACTGTGTCTTCCACTGCCCTCCAATATACAGCTGGCCCCTGGAAAACGTTAAAATCATGCTAAAACACAGAATCTTTCAGGTAGCAAATCTAGCTTTAATGCTTTTATTTTACACGGGGAAAGTCTCCGCATCTCAGAAAAATCTAAGTTGTGGTTGGCAAACCGAAGCTCAATTTAAAACACAGAAGCTGATAGGCTTGCCCATTTAAAGTAGTTTTGCAACATGAAGCCTCCAATGCTCAAAATGTAGAATTTCACCTATGTTAATACACCATCAAAAAAAAAAAAAATTCCGTGTAATTCTAGGCAGTCATTCACAGTAAAAGTAAGAGGAACTCTTAGAAAAACACTTTAAAAAGAAAGTAAAATCTAGTTAAAATCTGACAGTAAAATTGACACGGGCAATTAACCATCTTGCAGTATCCACAGATGAACAATAAAAACCACTGAAACTGCACAAATTTACATACGAAAAATCTAAGCCCAACTCTACTCTGCTTCCCATAAATCTTTTTACTGATACCTTTCAGCACTGGGAGTTATCCAGAACTACAGGTTTTCTCCAAAGAAGCTGAATCACATTCGAAATGTCTTAAAGTGAAGGGGAGGTGCGTTCGTTCCAACTCACTCAGCGCTCAGCGATGCCTTCTTCATTCTCCTGGACCTGAGCTGCTACTTAACGCTTTTACGATGGAGGAAGGGCTGCCGCCCCTGGAAACTGGAGCTATAGGTGGTTAGGTACTGTCCTCAAAGCTTCTTCTCTTGACCGATCCACACCTACATTCTGCAAATTTAAAGACAAAAAAAGACTTTAAAGCAAGGGTCTCATGGTCAGCTGTAGTTTTGCTTAACACATGGCTATTACAGAAGGCAAAAAATAAGCAAGTTTTAATGCTTATTTCCTCCAAATGTTTTGTAAAACACAAGGTCCCAGCCCATGAGCAGAAGACAGAACCCAGGCTCAGACCCTGTCCCAGCAGCTACATGCTTCACAGAACCCAAGTCCCTCAGATACCTAAACACAGGCTCTCTGCTGCCAGTGAAAAAGGATCTCTACGACACGTATTACACCGTGCCTGGTAGGACAACCAGTCTCTGTACACCACATGCACGTCACAATGTTGTAAGTTTTAAGACATTTTTTCCCTTAAACCATTGTTTTTAACCACATTTTTCTAATCCGCTTGCTCATCTTTATGCATATAGGATAAGAAAAAACAGGACCACGCAGCAAAGGTCTTAAACCACACAACAATTGATAAAATCTGGAGGGAAGCCCGTCTTCTCCTTGTTTTGAGCACACTCCAGGAAATGACTTCTTAACACCAACAGCTATAAAGCTAATTCTGATCCTGTCTGTAAGCAGCTAAGTCACTGGAAGGACTCTGAATAACTCCCTAAAGAGCTCGTAAGATAAAGTTTAAATGCACTTCAGGATACACAGGCATGTTAGCAGATGTCATACTGACATCAGATAATGTTTCAGTGGTTTTATAACCACATTTATTAGAGTTTACTTTGAAAACCAGGCTCGTCAGTCCAACTCAAGGAAAAGGAGAGCCGCACGAGCACACAGCAAGGGGGACTCTCAGCCCACGCTCTCACACAGCATACATACAGCTCCATCAGTCAAAATACATCAATTTAAAAAGCAAGTTGTTCCCCTCCCCAACCCCAGCTTCTAGGATTTTAAGCCATTTATTATGAAAAGAGGAGATAAACAAGCAGCACCAGGTTTGATTTGGGAGTTGGTGTGCCAACATCACTTCTACCTTTACCAATTCTCCTACATTGGTGTCAGCCCTTTCCTTTTCCATTAGCCTTCAAGCCCTTGGGTAAAACCCCCTGTTTTCCACCATAAACACACCACACCACGGTTTCTGAGAACACACACACGAACGCTGCTGGGCACAGTTGTTCAAGTCCTGGAAATCCCTGCACCCACCAGCATATGGCCCAACCCGCTCACTGACTTCTCTCTTTGAAGGAAAGAAAAGCAACAAGCCTATTTCAGAAAGAAGCTTCTACAGGTAGCACCTCTTCTGCAGCAAAGGACACACAGAAAGCATCAGCATCTAAGAAAATGAGGAGTTGGCAAAACAGGTCACGTTCTGCATGACAACAACGAAAAAAAACAAACACCACAACAAAACCTGTTGGCATTTGTTGCATTTTTTTTGTGTTTTTCTTAACAACTGATGTAACATATCCAGAAATTCCTTGGAACTGCAGAGCTGTCTCCACAGGCACTCCAAGAATATTGGCTGAAATCTTTTAAGCTGAGCATCTGGTGTTGATTTGAAGAAAATTAAATGGAGCATGAAATGGAGCATCAATATGCAGGAATCCAGAGGTACTGGAAATTAAGCAGCAAGAACTAGACAGCTATAACATGAAACTAAAAGGAAACAAGGTGGTCAAGACAAGGCAGAACATGCAACTTAAGTCAATGAGAGGTATCAGATGAAAGCAGCATGTTAACTGAGACAGACCCAAGAGGGAGTATCAATATGCAGTCAAGAATGTTGAAAGCAAAAGAGTGCTTCAATTTGAGCAAATATGAAGGAGAACAGGCTGTAGAAGTGAAGCACACTGAACTGTCACACTGAAGAAAGAGAACTCTGGGATAAACCCCAATAAACACACCCTGGGGCTTATTAGACAACCAGGACACCTAACTGCAAGACCAGATGAACTGACGCTTAGAGTAAGGACCAATATCCTCATTAATGGTAAATGGATTCCTACTTGTAGGAATCGCATTAGATTAGAGGATGGCAGCTGGGATTGTACCCGCTTCCACAATAGCCATGGGCATCGAGAGAGAAAAGCCATGCAGCAGGAACAGTGCTGCCACTTACAAAGACGACTGAAGTTTTAGCCTTACTTTTGGGACTAAAAGGTGTCCCTGCAACTGGCTGCCAGTGCTTTACCAAAGCACACCTGGACAAAACTACTGTCCTGGGAACAGCACTACCACTGCCATGCACCAGCAGCAATGCAGTTTGGAGAGCCCAGGAAACACAGGAGTAAGAATAAAAACAACACACACCTTTTTAAAATATTATTTCTACCAAGGCATATGTGTTTTTCCTCAGTCAGCCAGCGCAGGGGCTCGCCGCTTCTGGAGCCCACTCCCCAAGAAGGCTCAGCGCTCACCGGGGAAGAAGCGGTCTCACTCTGCCTTGCACAAGGGTCCATCTCACCCACCCTCTCTGGAAAGACTCAAAGCACACAGATTAACTCAAATACATTCTTATACTGCTGTTCTTCCTCTCCTCATTATATTCCTCCCTGCTTTGTACATTTTTTTCCCCCTACAGAACACAGCCTCCCCAAAAACAAAGTGCTATGGGTTTCCAAACAGGACAGAGCCTGCCATTTCAGTTTTATTTTGATTAGCTACATGCAATTTTCACAGTAAAACAGGAATATTTTGCAGGAAGGCTCCTCTAGGGAAAGGAGGAGCCTCTAGGGAAAAGATCCAGCACAAGCATAAATAGACAAATAAACACCACAATATTAACAGCCAGCTTTCCCTCGGTGAGCTGTACCACAAACTGTCATTGCTGCTTCCCACCCAGCATCAGGCCTTTCTTTTACTAAGAAAATAAGCCAGAGAAGACTATTAAGCAGTCCTGCTGTAATAGGAGACCCCTTAGAGGGCAAAACTGCTTTCAAATACCCACTTCACTCCATTGCACACATCAGCACAATGAGCATTATGCTCAGCAAAGAGAACAACACACAGCCGCAGCTGGCAGGGATGGGGAGTCCTGGGTGCTTCCGCCGCTTACCCTCCCTCGACAACCTCTGCTGACTGCAGAGCAGGCAAGCCCAGCTTCCCTGTCCAGCCAAATTCCTGCCTCTTCTATCTTCCCCCTCCATTTCCTCCAACAACCCAAGACGACCTTTTTTTAAGCAGCAAAGCTCAGTTTTTCCACAGCAGACGCCTGCGCAATTTTGGCTCCATCAAAAATGTAATGTGTTTAAATTTGCACGGTATTTCCTCAGTCACAGCGTGCGGAGGTGACAGCACTCTGAACTGTCTCAGCGCAGTTTCTCAGTACTCAACTACGGCCAGTGACCTACCAGGGACATCACCTCAACTGGCAGGTAAAAGCAACCAGAAGATACAGCAGGCTTAGATCTCCTTCTCTGTGACATTTTTCACAGCAAAGCACATGCCAAGAGGCTGGGGCAATTAAACACGGAAAAGTGACAGAACACTCCCATGTCACCGTCATGACAGAGAAAGGAAAATAATCTGGGTTCCCCCCAGTCCCAACCCATCCTGGGACACCAGTTTAACTAAATACCAAGCGGTACAGAGGTAGGCTCTCTTGCCAAGAGGTTATTTGGTTATATCAGACATTCCCGATTGCTATAAACCTCTGAAAACTTCAGTGTAATTTTAGAAGTTCAGATATCCAACACTTTTTTCCTCAAATCCCTGTTTTGGAAAAACATACCACCTAAGAAACCTAACAGATAAAAGCTTTCCACAACACACCACTCTTGCTTACTTTCAAGACTAAAAGACCCCCTCAGAAAACAGTTCCAGGATTCGGTGATTTTCTGCTTTTCCCAGACTCTCTACCTAAACAAAGCTGCTTCAACAGCACAGATGCTTCCCACTGCCTCATTTTGCCCACCGCAACATTGCAGAGGAAGGAGCCAAGGCATGGCACCAAATCTCAAACAAGCTGCAGTCTTCTCCAGCCTGTGAAAGGTTTTCCTGTAATTCAGTTTAGGATGCATTCCCTGCTGGTTTGAGATCCTGCACCCACTGGAGTCACGATCCACCTACAAAATCATCAGGCTAACTCTGCTTATTGTAGCCTAGATAAAATCTGGGTACAAAACATACGGAGCAGAGCTGTAAATGCTCAGTCACCCACATTTGTATTTCTTGCAGGAAAAGAGGAAATTTAAAATCACTTCTGCCAGCAGGCAAACCCTAAAGCCTAGTTAATGCAGAACAGCTGTTAAGAAAAGTCATATATTAAAAACATTTACACACATTCCTTTACCTTGAATAACTGTTCTGGAACTAAGTGAAAACTTGCAACCCTTTTCAAACAGCACACTGTTAATTACCACATCTAGAACACTAGTGCCATGGATCAGCAGGATTAAGCTTTTACAGTAACTATGGATTGTTATTTTATGCTACATAGCAGTCCAATCACTCCCAAGGGCACTGATGCCTAGAAAACAGACTTCAACTTTTTCTTATCTCACACAGGATGTTGAGTTTCATGGTGTTCATAGACACACTGCAACTAACATTAAATGACTGCTGGCTGTTACGATAAAACTTAATGCTGCAGGATCTTTAAAGCAATTTACAGAACCAGCATTCCAGTGACAGCCGATGAATGTTTGATAACTCATCCACAATAATTTAACCACTGCAATACAATTTTATTGTGATTTGATAATTTTTTTCAAGTCAAGCGCTCTACAAACATTTGGTTTGGGTTTTGAGTTGTTGGGTTTGGGTGGGGCTTTTTATTTCAAAGTGATTGGAATGATTAGTTTTTCAATTTATTTTGAAGTAGTAGGATGAAAACAGCACCCCAAGTTCGATAGTTGATCAGCACACAGGATTCACTGATGAGCAGGGACTGTTACAAGAGCGTCCTCAGGAGGTCTGGAAATGTCTACATTCTGTATAATAATAAAAATACAGAGGAGAATATTTATCATGCAGCAGTAAGAGCAACAAAAATACCAATCAGATTCCTTCACAAGTACACAGCTGCATTTATTTAAAAGCTGAGATTTTTTTTTTTAAACCCCCCCACATACCCAGAGAATGCAGCAGACTGACAGCTGGTTGGTGTCCCAGAACAGACAGCAGGAAAACGTATTTACAGTAATCGCTGATCCCATGCTGATACTATTACCAAAAGCTCAAGTCATTCATATTTAGGAGGAAGTCTTTTACAGGCCCAAGCAGGAATCCACCTAAACATGTGCTTCAGCACATACATGTCTATCCATTAAGCAACTTTCAGTGCTTTGCTGAACTACGCCATATACTTCTTTCTCAAGGGAAGACTTTAGCATTTGTTTGTGTTATAGGCAGTGTACTGCACCTGACAAAATAGAAAATCTCTTCCCAGACACCTTAACTATTCAAGACTGATTATACCAACTAGATCTCACTTCATTTTGCAGAGGCGGGGGGGGAAGACACTTCAATGCAGCAAATTATTCAAAACGAAACAAAATCAGAACACCAATGCAGCCAAACAATCGTACTAGGAAGTACAGCTTTGAGTGCAGCTGTGCAGAACCAGGCTCAGGAATCATGCCTGCCATGGTACCACCTCATCCAAGTCCCAAAGAGTGTACAATTAGTACCCTCCCTTCTACCAATAAAGCAGACTATGATAAACTGTTCTGAAGTTCCTTCCAAGATCTTGATCTAAGATTTGGCCCATTTTAGGCCAAATCGTGGCCAATTCTTCAAACTTCATACTGACAGGCTTCATGAGTCTTGTTTTACACTGTGGTAAGCAAAATTGGCTTTCAGTAACATCTCCCTCTCCCCTTCCACTCACAAGATCAAAAAGGAGATCCACGTTTCTTGCTACGAGCACTTTCCCTGTCTGTCATTCACTAAGACAGAGGTGCAAAGTAGATACTTTACCCCAGTGCTTGTTTTCTGGCCCTAAGAGGGGACCCAAACAACATCTGAAGTAATTCCCCCGAATTATTTTCAGTAAAAAGACTACAGATTCCTTCATTTGAAAAGGTCAGGAACTGAAGCCACTCTAATGCTGAGAAACACAAGGCTTCAATCCACTTCAGACAAATCATCATTACACAATGAAGTTTACACATACTATAAACAAATACTCTAGCACTTTGCCTGCATTTCTGCAACATGAAAATAGATGCTTTCAGTTGAAGCCAAAAAGGAGTGAGTGCACTGTGCTGAAACATGGGCTACAAATTACTTGTGGGGGCACAGAACAGCACACTGGGCAATTCTTAATCAAATAGTTTCATTGTTTAACAATGTTGTTATCTGTGACACTGTATTTAATTAAATGCTTTGACTTCAATAGACTATTTGAAATTTTCATTTTACAGAATGAATTAACTTTTCCGTAGGTGATGTAAATGAAAGCCTTTGAAATGTTCATAGCCCTTTAAGCAGCATTTACACACAGACAGGATCAACTTAGTCCTTCATTCAGCCCTACTAAATGAGCACCGTATCATCCATACTTCACTGGTCTGGGTTTCTTTGGGGACAGGAAGAGATGAGTGTTTGGGTTTTTTTAATAGAAATTATTTTTTTTAAAGGGCCTCTGCTCTTTTTTTTAAACATTCATTAACTCAATTTATTTCTGTTCTAAATAAATAGCTTTGTGGTTTTGTGTCCTCTGCAGTTCAACTATCTGCATGATCCTCTACATGCAACCGAAATGCAACCACCCAACACCAACGTCAGTACAGCCACATCACTTGCTAGACAGGTTAAGAGTCACTTGGTGATTCAGGCAGAGCTTTCCCCCTCAAGATAAACATCTTCACTTAGAGAAGTGATATTTCCAACAGCAATTCCCAAGACACTTTAAGCAAACTGTAAATTCAGCACCAATATTTTAACAGCCAAACTTAAAATGTTCAGCTGATCTACATTATTTAACACAGATAACATAACACTTGCTATAAGACACCCTTATCTATTTTCACCATGCTTCTCCAACACCTTTTAGGCACCGTGAAAATGATGGATTTCCTAAACCTAACAAACCAAACTAAATCACAAAAGTTTAGGTAAAGTAGAATGACTACGGAGAAAAGGGAAGAGAGAGGAAATACACAATATGACTATCTAATAGAAAATGTCTTGACTATTGACGACCAAAAGTCACTATTTTCGGAACTCAAAATACCCAAGTCATTAAAACAAAACTTCTTTGCAGACCCCTTCAGTGTGAATCCCGCACAACGGCCACAAATGTGTACCTTCATAAAAGTAAGGCATTTTGTGTCACATGCCATACCGAATACACACATATAAACACATTTATCACTATATTCCTTTTCACCATAAACCACTGTTGTGAAAACCACCACAAACAGCCCTTTTTTTCTCATGTTACCAAACTGACTTTTAATTCACCAGTAGGTATGGCTCATAACCTCAGCAAGGCATCAGTGCCATACCTAGTAGCACTAGCATGAAGAGCTACAAGGGAACCAGAAATTTTTCATCATGACACATTTTACATGACTTTCATAACGCAGCAATGGAAGAGCTTTGCACAAGCAGCAGAACCAACCTAAGCTCATGTCAACACTTATGAGCACACAGAACCATGTGCCTGACACAGGGAGAGTACGAGGCTGCCGTGGTCTGACATCTTATCTCCACCTACATTTTACATAAACACTCAATTGCCTTTTCCCCAGTTGTTCTGCTGTTATCCCAAGATCTAGTCTTCCTCTCCAGCTCTGCCTTAGAACACAGGTGGCATCATCAATTCCTCTTTTTTCATACAGCACTGATCACAGCGATGAAAAGATGATGATTTCATTATTTACTCTCTCCAAAAGAAGCATGGCATTCATAACAATATGCTTTTTGACTACACTCTACTTCTGCTGAATGACAAAGCACGGAAGAACTTTATACAGTTCTTAGATTGATACCATTATCTTCAAGTTCTCATTCATTTTTTTGAAGATAAACTACCCCAGCTAGAGTTCATATGTAAGATAAAACTTACAGCTCAAAGCTCAACAAAAATGATCCCCCCAACAGCAAACTGGTAGTAAAGCTTGGTATGTAAAATTATATTATATATTTTATATATATATGCTCAGCCAAGTTATCAAATAATATCTAACCACAAGGACAATGGAAGTCAGCTGAGTACATTATGTCAAGTTCTCTCATTCGAAAAATATTCTTACCTCGGGTTTATCTCTGTGTGTGTTTACAGCTTCAACATTCAGGAATATAGACTCTACTTTACATCCTGTTGATAGAAAACACATTTTTACAATTGGTCTGCTTTAAAAATGAAGTTATTGCAAAGAAGCAATCTAATTTTGAGTTGGTGAAGGTTAATCATTTCCCCCTTCCAATTTATACTAGTTTCCCAAATTCTGACTAGCTAAAGCTATTGAAATTAATCTATTCCACCAGGATGAACGTTATTCTAAATCTGATAATCCATCTCCTATTCTCACCTTAGCTTTATCATTCTTTTCTTTGAAACAAATTCCCATTTTTAAACATACATGAACAACATTTAACCAGAAAGTTCTTATTTGTATCCTTCTGTTTTTTAAACATCCTAGACTTGTTAGAATCTCACTGTAATACAGAAGATAAACACTGTTCTCATTTTTTAAAACATGAAAATGATTACGAAAAGGTACCCTGTGTGTTGTTAGCAACCCCATTCCTCTACACATGCAAAAGAGTTTTAACCCCTAGCTAAATGGAATTTTAAAGTTGACTTCTGAAGAGGAACTTCCCCTTTTCACCCAAAAATGGAAAACTCCAGAGAAGCGAGAAAAATTAAACAGGCAGAAGGGACAACTATTACTCCGGTAGCATAAATTGGAGAATTACAATTACTCAATACACCATTTTAAGCAATAGCTGATTGCCAAACACTGTCTTATCTTACATGAACATGACTTTTGTAAGCTACCACTACCCTACACAACATTAATTAATAGTCAGCTGAAACCAGGACACTCTGACATACCACAGAGTCCGTCTTCTATTGTAAATAAGGTTTTCAGATTTTTCTGCTCACTTACTTTCTATAGTTACTCCACAGAATTACTACATGACACAAAAAGATGATTTTAGCCTTTTCTTAGAAAACATTTAAAAAAATATATAAATTAGTAAGACAAATATTTGCCTTCCCTTAGGGAAGCCTATTCTGAGAACCCCCATTTGTCATGAACACTGAGCAAACACTGCAGGAGGTCCAGCACCCAGAGGAATAGCCAACAAGAAAACAGATTTGAAGGGGAAAAGTGCACATCTCCCACTGCAAGAGTACCCTAGTCATCCTTCTCTTCACAAAGCCACTGCAACTCCTGACACCAAGCAAAAGCAAGCTTTGATCCCTAATGCCATCCATCACTAAAGACTGGTTACACAGCAAACACACTTCCACAGAGACCTCTCAGTCCTTACTGCTAGCCGAGTTTAAGACCTGAAAAAATACCATATGGAAAGCTTCAAATATAAACTAAAAGGACATGAGTTACTCCATAGTAATTACAATGTGCATATTCTCAACTTATTTTTAATTACCAATTTACAAGTTCATACCTACAGCAAGATGCAGTTTCTCTTTCCTGTGTGCTCCCACGCAGACCACCACTATACTGAATTGTTGGGTAAAAGTCTAATTTATCCTAATCCAACTGTCAGGGCGTAACAGATGTTCCCCTACTAAAGATCAGATGAGCAAGGTGGAAGTGATGCTAGCTTCAAATACCAGGAAGAGCAAACCCCTAGGGAAGGTGTTACCCCAGAACAGGATTAGCTAGAAGGTATTAAACACACCATGTTTGATCCTGCAGCCTGCCTCACTGGAGCCAAGTGACACGTTAACTTGAAACAATGCTATAGAATATTGGTGTATAAGTAGTTTACACAGCCCTTGTATTTTCAGATGGTCAAATTCCAAAAAGGAGGTTGACTGAAATGTGCTAATCAGACACAGATATCAAATTCTTCAAAAAAGAACTACGACATTTCTTTCACTGAAGTCAAAAGGACAAGGACAGTGTTTCATACCATTTCTTTTCCTTCCTCATTTAGCAGGTGCGTAAACACTGAAAATATCCAGGCCCTTTCAAAATTTATAAGCAGTCACCCAACTTCCCACCAAAAAAAAACTCAAAACCAAAATCCCCCCCAAAACACCACATACCACAACCACCATAAACAAACAAAAAAAGAACCAAAACAAAACACCCACCCTAAAACAAAAAACTTTCTCTGGAAACAGGCTGACTAGCGAGTCAAGAGAGTCCACTTTCCAAAAATTGACCTTTTCCAAAAAAAAAAAAAAAAAGTTTTAGCTGTTCTAGATCTCTATTTTCAAAACTCCAGCTTGTCATACAAGGCTAGGAACACCAGATGTCACCAAAGCATAGACAGTTACTACTTACTGTAGGACATCACCGCAATTAAACAACAAAAATCTCTTCACACAGATTTCACAGTGCATCAGCTATTTACTTTGTCTCAACTTTATTTGAAATTTAACACAACCCAAAAGTACAAGTATAGACTGCTATTTTTCAAAGCTGATCATCAAAGACAGTTTTGCATTTCTGATTAACAACTCAGCTAGCATTTTTTCGCAATCTATTTCCTGATAAGCTGTGCAAGACAGTTCTCTTTGTCTAGAAATAATTTTCTGAGGTGCGGTATCAGAAGATATAATTAAGCCATCACCTAAAGAAAATTAACAACAGGCACATGTTAAGCTGAGGTTGAAAAACACACAAAACAATCAGCCATCAGCCTAAAACCAAAGAAGTACATGTTGCAACCCATACCCCACACTCTGCAAGCTAGCAGCAAATCTCAGTTAAAGCCCCTGAGCTAAGCACTGGTAATAGCTGCTGACAAACATATGCCAACAACCAACAAGGGAAGTTCATGTGGTAGAGTGAAGGTGCAGAGCTTCAGGAAGAGAGAACAAAGTTAAGGGTAAGGGGAACATCCTTTGTAAAGATAATAAACCTACACAAATGTAAATTTGCCCATCTTCTAAAAAGCAATACTCTCAAATACACCAATAAAAACTGAGATCTTACTGTACCAGATGTGTAAATGGCATGGGTTTGCCAGAGGAATTAGTGAAACACTGAACTGAGTACAAAATTGTCCACTAGCAGTTACAGCCACCATAGCTTCAGGCCTTCACTAATACATACATATTTTCTGGCATAACACAAAGCAAATGTAAACCAAAGGATTCATTGATTCTAACAAAGCTGTACAGACATACATGCAATGTCACACCTAATTGTTCAATTCTCTTTTATAGCAAAATATATTTATAATGTGCTTCACAAACTTCACTGATGACACAGACACAAGTAACAGTACAGTTACTTACACATTGTATATACTTAATACTACTCACCATAAGCCACCGGGGTTAGCTTTAAGACAGTATGCAGCGGGCACTTCAGGTAAGGCAGTTGTTCTGAGAAACCGAACAACAAATGACATATGAAATACAGATTACAAAACCACTTAGCTTTTCTATTATGTTACAGTCCAACCACTTACAAGTCTCTTTATCTGACAGTGTATCTGTTCTCTTCCCTAGCACTGTTATTCAAACAGCTGCAGAAAAATATTATAGCCTTTCAGGTGTGAAGTAGCTCAGTAAAAATCACCTATGAAGTAACATGGGTAGGTCAAATACAAAAAAAATTACACTTACGTACTTACGTACCACAACCACCCTCTGATGATGAAGAATTCACTGTTTGGAACTTTAATCGGTCAATTTTTTTAAAAATAGACCATTTGTAATGTATCAAGGAAGACTTACCTGCAGGCTTGTCAAGAAAATATGCGAGCAAACAGCGCATGACAGCTTGGTGACATATGACAAGCACATTTTCCTGTCTTTCAAGTTCCATAATTACTGGCTCCAGTCTCTGAACAAGATCTTCATAGGACTGGGCAGGGAGGAGAAATACATAGCACATTAAAAAGGGAAAACTCTTTGAACAGCATATCTATATACAGTGGATCTTACTTTCATATTACTTATCTTCTAAATACTATATTAGTGCACAAATACTGTAATAATAATTTTCCTTAAATGAACAACACAGTCCATGTCCTCCAGACTATCCAAGAGCATACATATAACAAAATATAGGTGGAAACGCTCATGGAAAAGCTTTATTAAATTAGTTGCCATGATCAAGAATTTCTACAAAATCCCTAGAATTTAATTCACAGCATCTGCAAACGTACAGGTTAAGTCTTGCACATTACCTTCCATACCTCATCTTCAAAAGCAGCTCCCCTCCAAGCAAAAATCTGGGAGGTCCAGCCTACAGTCAGCATACAAACAGTTCACAAAGCCTGACTTGTTTGGGCTGTGCTTTGAAAACAAACTATGGGCTTGAGGAACTGGCCTGGTGATGGCAGCCACCATCCCATCAAAAGTCACAAAGTAAGGAGGACTGATTTCTCTTCCAACCTGTCCTGCACAGCACGGTGCAGTGAATCCGCTGCTGCAGGTAAACAGCAGGGCTTCTGCAGGTGCGTGTTTAAGTTAATTTTCATATGCACCGTAAAGACAATACTTCCAAAATGTGTCATGCATTGCACATCTGGAGAACACAGCAAATCACCCAGCAGGGCAGGGATTGACCACAGCAGAAAGCCTTCACCCCGGTCCCAAGGCAGCCATGGGGGCCTGTCCAGCTGGGAAGTGGCACTGCCGATTCAGACCTTGGCAAGAGAAACCCAGCAGTCTCCAGCGAGGCTGTGCAAACCCCTGCGACTGTTACCGGCAACAGAGAAACTACCGCTGACAAACGACTGAGATCAGCTAATCACCCCAAGGCGATGAGGCAGTCTGAAATGTTTGTCACCATCCTAGGGGATGGCATCAGTTTGAAAAAACAAACACTCCCCGTTCAAATGGATTAGGAGAACTTTGCAGCTTAATGACTGCCTCGTTAGTAAGACAGGGATCACACCCGCAAGAATACTGCTCTTATCACAAGCTGCTCTTAGCGCAGTGATTACTCTTGACTGCTGAGGAAAGACGACCTCGGAGCTCCACATCCTCATGACACAAACAGCGGAGCAGCTGGCCCAATTACTCCTCCGCCCTGCTGCCCTGAATCCCAAGCCTTTAGCACCCACAGACAGGCCGTGTGACCATCTGGCAATTGCTGCGCTGTAACGGGTTTGCTTCAGAACAGCTGTCAGCAAGTTATTTTCCCAGAGGCAAGGAGTTTATTAAGGTGAAAGACCAACGTGGCTACAGATTTCCGCAGCGTTTCAGCCAGAACCGCATGCAAAACAGCCATTATCTACAGCAAGGATGAACAGAAAAAGGCCATCTTGGCAGTATGTTTGCATGTGCAACAGTCTGAAGCCTTGCAATCATTCTTCCTGCTTTATCGCTGCAGGACCAGCACAGAAACGATGTCCTCAAGATCAAAGCTCTCAACTGTTTTTCTAAATCTATTGTTTTATTTTTCAAGCCCTGAATCAAATGAAATCGTCTGGGCTCAATCCTTGCAAGCTCCTATGCGCTCTTCCCTGGAGAAAGGAAAAAACTTTTTATTAATCTTAAAATTTATTTTTTCCTTCCTAAAACCAGCATGCATGTATTCAAGACAACAAGGAAGCCCTTCACCTCAAAAGAGAAAAAATAGCATACCTCTCCTTTGGGGTATCTGTATCTGTATTTGTCTTGGTCTCTCAGTGCAAATTCAAGTGGGTAATTTTCCTGTATTTCTTCATATGTCATTTCTTCACATACTCCCTATAGGTAATAAAAATAATTAAAAAGCATGTCTTTCCAGCAGTGCAAAAAGCAGCTATAACTCTTAAATAAAACCATATATAAATAGCCTTTAACAATTCTATTTTGTTACTCTGACATTTAAAGACAAAATTGTCATGCATGATGAACAGGATAACTCAGCTGGACTCAGATGTGGTTAGAACGAATCATTAAATCCCTACAGAAATGGAGTTATATATATGGGCAAGCAAGGTCACTTTTTATTTATTGCACCTGCATATATCTCTTACAGGTGCAGCTGGAAAGTGCCAACTGGCAACCCCCACCTACCAAAAACTTCTTTCCAACCCCCAACTACCAAAAGTTTCACAGCATCCTGGCTTTTACAGGCAAGTGTTTTACTTGGAAAGACAAACCAAGACTAAAATGATTACGGCAAAATTTAATAAAACATTTAGCCTTGTTAACAGAAATTAATGACAATTTTTCCAGCCTCTAGAACCAGCTTAAATTACTTTCTATCCCATAAAAGGCATTATCATTACAAAATTAAGTACTTCCTTCACCCTAGCAAACAAAACAACTTCTTAGACATTTGGAAAATAAGAACTTACTGCATCTATCTCATTCAAAACCTTCCACTGTTCATAAGGCACTCCCAAGGCTTCAGCAGTCTGAATTGTCCTTTTCATCTGGCTGGTCCAAACTTTCAGATCTTTGATATTTTGCTCATTAATAAATTGTGCCAAGCTTTTGGCAAACTGAAAGAAAAACCATGAGACACTGGATGAGGGTTCAGAGCCAACACACTGCATTCAGTCTGGAACACACTGCCTCTAGCCTCTGTAAACTCATTATAACTTTTCCAAAAGGGTCTGTCAAAGTATTTTCTAAGAAATACAACACATTCCCTAAGCCAAGAGGGACAGCAGAGGGAAGGAAAGGAGTACAAGGAAAATACTAGTTTTCTGCAGTTCCTATCTTTACCTCCAGGAATTTTCCTTTCAGCTTTAACTTGTGAACCTTCAACTATCCAACAAGTCAGGACTTTACAAAAATACAGTTAAAAAATAAAGCCCTCTTGACAAGTGCTTTGTGCTGTGGGATAAAAAGGAATTTTAACCAACAATATGACAGACAAATAAAAGAGCATGTACCAAAGCACAACACATAAAGTATGTCCATCCAGTTTCCACTACCCACATACACAAATAAAATAAAAAAAAAAATCCTTCTTAAACATGTTAAGAGGAAAAGGGCGTAGAGGAAGAAAGCTGTAATTACACAGCACAAACTACACATACATAGATACACGCAAAACCCAGTCACACTTGTTCAGGAGGTACGTACTTCTTTCCCCCTGATAGACAGTCCAGGATCTCCTCCTATTCTCCCTTTCAGATTGAGTTCACTTTCTCCATGTCGACAGAGGTAGATTGACCGAGGAGTCACGTGGATATTCATGAGGTAGTAGACAATCCTGCTCTGAATGTGATCCATTACTCTGTTCACAAGGTAACTCCTTCCGACATCCATAATTTTAATATAAGAAAGATCCCTTCCACAAGCAAACAGAAAAAATATGTAAGATTCCCCACAGTTTCTATTAGCATGTACCACAATCTTCCCACCCTCTCTCTCATTATAAAACAAAGGGGCAACAAGCCAAAGCAATAAACAAACCCTCAATTACGCATGGAATGCACGTTAGCCCTAAGAAACAATGCAATAAGCTCCAAAGGTATAGGATGAACTCTGCCTTTCACATGTAAGCAGCTCACATCACTTTCTTTTCTGTTCCCTTTACTTCCATTTTGTCTCTCAAATCTAGATCCTACTCTTGGAAAAAGGCAGCCCTCCCACTGAAAGGAAGATTCAGTAGAGTCATTCAACTATGGTAGCTTCAATAAGATATCCAGGTATTTTACCATACTAGATAGTATTTGTCTGATTGCACCCAGAGGCCAAAAAGCACAGTCACTATTTACCCACCTCAGTTAACCCTTCCAGAAAAACTACATCAGGACCAGGCACTACCCTGAAGCAAGGCATTTTCTCAACCACTCTATCAGCAACTATTTACTAACAGTACTGTCATTTACTGCACCACTACCTTCTCTCAGCATCAGACAGGTTACAATTTCAATTTCACCGCTTATCCTTTCTTGTCTGAGCTATAATTGCAGAGTAGCATCTAGTTTAAAGGAGGAAAAAAGTCTAATAAGCTGAAAATAACCACTATTGGTTTCTAGTGATGCATCTGAGACATCCCACCACAGTAAAACAAGAAAATTTATAATAAAACCATCTGGAGGTGATGAGAAGCAAGCATCACCACCTCATCTCTGATAGCATTTCTTTGCAGTTAATCATTACTACTATCACCCAGGCACAACCATTAGGGTCCATCACAGAAATTAAATGCATGAATCGATCTGGTTGAACAAGCTTCACACTGCTTACACTCAATTACATTAAAATGCAACTCAGCCTTCTCTATAGCACTGGTCCTGAAACAAACCAGGAGCACCTGGTATGAATGCAGCTCAAAATCCCACACTGAAATCCTGGACTGTAGCAAGAGAAACAGTGCTCCTCCTCATATGGTTCTTCTCTACCTTACTTTTAAGTGTTGATAGTGAATGAAAAACAGATTAATGCTTTGGCATGAGGGCAAATAATCTAGCCAAGAAAGTTTTTCACAGCCCTGCATCTGCAGGATAATTTGGAAGCACAAATAAATAAATTTAGAAGTCATATTTTTAAGACTGATGTGGTCAAAATTCATCTTAGCCATGTCAACAAATGAAGTTCTGCTTAGAAATCACTCGGGTCTCCTCTACATACTAAAAAACCAACAACCAACCACTATAGCAAGTCTGGAATAATTTTTAAATGCTGGATCTATCCCAGAAGAATCATACCATTCCCCAAGTGGGAAAATAAAAAAGAATATTGTCCCAGAGTAGACTTGTTAGCCAATTATCCTCAAGCAAGTTTCCAGGCTACACCCCCAGAGTCAACTCTCTCTAATCTGCCAAAGGAAAGAGAGCTCAAGCCATTAAAAAACACGACAAGAAAGCCCCAATCCCCGATACAGAATGCTCCATCCCCTAAGAAAATATCTTAAAATAACCCAGTTGTGGTCACAGTATTATTGCCTCACTTACTTGTCAAGAGTTTCATCTAATGTCTCATATGAGTTCTTGTAGCACTCTATTCTTTTCATGAAGTCTTCTGTTGCTTCATCATTACTACAGTCAACGTAGTCAGGACTACCCAGCTTCACTTGCTGTTTAAAATAAAAACAGAAGAGTAGCATGTAAGTTTCTTTAGCTTTTTAATGGAAGTTTAAAGAAATAGGAAGGGAGAGAACACAACACACAAACTTGTTTTGTAGAAGCTAATCAAAACACATGTAAAGCAAAAAGAGCTATTCTTCATAGAATTAAACTTCTAAGTTACTATAAACATGGACAGGAAAATAAATTAAAAGCATTCCATTAATGGGAGTTAATGGTTTGGTTTTTTTTGCTATTGGAAGTTCTTATAATGTACTTCTAAAAATACTGAGCTACTGTAAACCTCCTGACTTAAAGCAGTTAAAAGCGAACTTTCCCATACTCACCACAATGTTTGCAGCAATGACCTCCGGATCTACGCATACCGACTCAACAAAAAAAGTCTTCAGTCCAAACGGGAAGTCATGTGTACAGAAGGAAGGAAGAAAAAAGATACATTAAAACACCTCTGGAGATTAACACACACGAGCAGCACATTGCCTGCTTCCATGCTAATCCCTTTTTGAGCCACGCATTGAACTTCCCTCCATTTACTCAGGTTTCTCCAGACCCTCTCATCAGAAATTGTTGGCTTACCACTCCCTGAAGCATCACATTCTATACCCTTTTCCCCAACAATGCTTGTAAGTGGAAAAATTTTGCAACGAGAGAAGTTCAGGATGGAAAAGGAAGAAATACACACAGAGGATACAAGTTCAGCCACACAAGCAGTAACTAATGCTTCTGAAATAAGAAGTTAGAAGCCTTTCAACTAACGGAGTAGCCTCACTTAAAAGGTTTGTGTTTTGCTGTCTCAAAGGTTTATGGAGAAGCAAGTTTAGAGGAAATGAAAGATTACTGAAGAAAGTTAAATGGAAAACAATCCTGGACAGAACACAGAAAGCTACAGGAAGTTTTTTGTTTGTACAGAACTAACACAGAATTCCCTATGTGTTTCTGCACCAGAAATCTGAACTGTGCTAAGAACCATATTTTAAATACTTCTTGCTGACAGACACTCAGAACTATAGGTCCAGGATGACAAAATTGAAGCCATAGAATAAAAAACATTAGTTCCAAACAATACAAACATTAGAGACAAGAAAAATGAGGATTGGGTGACTTTTAATCACAAACAATTTGACACTGTCTCCCACAGCATTCTCCTGGAGAAGCTGGTGGCTCATGGCTTAGGCAGGTGTACTCTTCACTGGCTAAAAATCTGGCTGGGTGGCTGAGCCCAGAGAGTTGTGGTGAATGGAGTTCAATCCAGTTGGCGATCGACCAATTGAACACAACTGGTGTTCCCCAGGGCTCTATTTTAGGACCAGTCCCATTTAATATCTTTATCAATGATCTGGATGGGGAGATTGAGTGCACCCTCAGTAAGTTTGCAGCAAACTGGGTGGCAGTGTCAATCTGCTTAGAGGGCAGGAAGGCTCTGCAGAGGGATGTGGACAGGCTGGATTGATGGGCCGAGGCCAACTGTATAAGGTTTAACAAGGCCAAGTGCCGGGTCCTGCACTTGGGTCACAACAACCCCACGCAAAGGGGGAAGAGTGGCTGGAAAGCTGCCCGNTGTTTGAGAACACGAAATGTGCTACTGACTAAACATCTAGGAAGGATGCCGCTTATGCTTGTCCACTTCTTAACTCAGAGTACAGATACAGGCAAAACTATCACAGCCTTACTTGTCCAGGAATTAGCTCAGAATTCCGTTAATTTTGACTCACCTTATATCCATTTTCTTCACCGAATTTGTAAATAGTTTCTCTACGTTCTCGAGTTGTGTTTGTAGCATCAAAGACCTAGAAAAAATTACAGAGGGAGAGAGAGAGAATTTAAAAAGCATCACAGCCTGTGAAAAGCACGGTGTTAGTAACAACAAAAATAAGGGTTCAAAGTCCCTCTACATGAAGGAAAGCAACTTCAACATGCTCAACAAGAAAACAAAAGACATATCTACTTTACACACACCATTTTCTAAATACTAAAAAAAGAGTAATATTTCGAAAGCATTACTAGCAGAACATTGTATTTGGAAGAAGCAACCAGAATTTAAACCTAACACATAATACAGGACAGAATCTGGTGCATATCAGCACTAAATATTAATGCATAGATTTTTAGTGAACTTACACTACACAAAAAAGATGCTGCAATCAATATGCTATGCAAAATGTGAGTGTAAAACTTTTAAAGAGCAGAAGGTCTTCAAGACTTGTAAATCCTGCCTACGAACTACAACATATATGCAGCCATTCTTCCAAAAATTTACGTTTAGCTCCAAACACACTACTATTTTTTTACCAAAGTTTGCCAAAGTATAAAGTTTACCTCATGTCCCCAGCAGAACTTACAATTATAGGTAATGGTTTTCCCTGGTTAGTTAATGAAAACACCACAGAGTTGTGTCAGTAGTCTTAAGAAAAACAATGTTATGCAAATTTATGTGAATAGGCAAGATCAATAGTTGAACAGCTGATGTTCTGCACCCCATTATTAAATATTCACATATGCAGCAATTTACTTTGTCTTTCTCCTGCTCTCTTCAGAGATTTCTCATGGCAGTAACAGAACTGCCAAACACTACCCAGGATGCTTTTTGCTCAGCAAGTCTTTACCTTTCACTTGAAAAACTAGACTAACAAATAGAAACACAAGTGCAACCAAAACAACAGAAGTGTTTAACAGTACACTCTATAAAGTGGAGAGAAGGGGGACATTTCTCTTAGTGTTACCCTCTCCTCAGTTTAACCCCTCAAATTGCAGTAGTTGCTCAATATGGTATCATCACCCTGAATTTAAGTGCTTTCGCTGCAGCAACAAGGCAGATCTGACATACTACTCCCAAAGAAAAAAAATCTCATATACTGAAGAGATATTGAAATTACTCAGGCTGTATATTATCCAGCAGACACACACTGTTTTGTAGGGAAGCATCTCAAGAATGCTTCTTCAACAAGAAACTTACAGCCACGTGCCCGTTTTCTTCACTGAGGTACTGTCGGACGTCATTCAGCGCTGCTAAGGCACATTGTCTTAAAAATGAAAGAGAGTAAAAGTCAAATGCTAGTTAAAGTCTTTGAATTGTAATCAAAGTGCCCTGCAAACGTTAGACAATCTCTCTCAAAACCACATGTTTTTCTAATCAGTCCTGCCCCCACCAAACATGGAAAAAACCAACAGAGGTCAACCAAGCTATACTAAGGAAACGCGGTCATGGCCATCTACCTAAGAAAAGACCAGTCCACTGCTCCTCTGTGCAACTGATAGAATTATACATCACTACAAAACAACCATTGACTTTGCTGACCAGGATAAACTTTCACTGGTCTAAAGTAACATCACTGAATCATCCCTGCAACTGTATTCTTTTCTCAATTACCTATTCATACTATTCATAGATATTTGCTTCTAAATTTGATTCTCAAAGAGTGAAAACATAAATCAACTTAAGGCTTTTCTCTTCTGGCCCTAAGTTAAAGTGGATAGACTATTTTTTAGTAATCTACTTTATCTCTTCTGAACTATTGTGAAAAAATTGCTTATAAAAAAAAAAAATC
The DNA here is from genome assembly GCA_013400535.1 of Scopus umbretta. Taxonomy (NCBI): domain Eukaryota; kingdom Metazoa; phylum Chordata; class Aves; order Pelecaniformes; family Scopidae; genus Scopus; species Scopus umbretta. The sequence goes on from VZTL01010184.1 coordinate 32,455, forward strand.
TGTTAAAACGGAGAGTAAAACAAGGTTAGCACCAAGTATTAGGGACAGCAGTGAAAATAACATCCCACTGTAGTCATCAACCCAATGTAATTAGTACTGGAGACCACTGAGGACACAAACACCAAAAAACCCACCCCTACATACTTCACACTTGTGTTAAATCTGGACAAGAATAAATTCATTTGCAACTTTCCTATTTCCCCAGCATCAGTATTATCTTCAAAGTCCATTATGATTTCTAACACATAAATAATACCAGGGGACAACATTAACATTGTGCATGATTTACTCATTAGTAGAACAAAGCCCCATTTATTTCCAAAAAGTAGTCTTTTTGCAGTACCAATATAAAAACCTGTTCGTTTCAACAGCCTTTCTATGCATTACTATTTTGACTTCCAGACTGAAATGCATAACTCTCTTACATTTACCACATTCTGCATGCACAGCTTTATCTTAAGAGAACAATGAAGGCTTTTCAATCCTGACAGTATTTCCATATTGGCATGGTTAATAGATGTCAGGAACTGAGATTCATCAGTCAAGTCTTCACTAAATAAACATAAACCCTCTTTACTCATTGCTGTTAGGCAGATTAGCTTACACAGCCTATTTCATGTTATATTCCTCATCATTTAGTCTAACAGGTGACACAGAGGCACATTAAACATTTGGGTCTCTCTCTCAGCAAAAGGTAGGGGTTTGCAAGGCTAATGCACCTCTTACCCACTCTTTAGTCTCAAAAGATTAGGAGGTACATAGGCAAATTTTTGTTCTTTGACTTTAACAACACTCAACTGCTGCTGAAGCAGAAAGGGAAGAGAGAGGGGACAAGCAGAGGGACAGCCACAAAAGAAAGTGCAGACATTTTTTATTCTTGAGCTGAAGCAATTAAGAACAAAATACTCTGTACTTTAAGTAGCCTAAACAAATTGCATTTCCATTCCTCTAAAATTTGTTCCTTCTCATTTCATACTGCATTCTCTTATAATTTTTTCCTGAACATACAAAAAAAGAAAATTAATCAAAGGACCTTCCTATTTGATCTTCTACGAAAGACAGCTCCCTCTTGCTCTGACCTTCTCTTTCTTCTAAAGGTCTTTGCTCTACATTAAAGTACAGACTCTTTCTAAGTAAGAGGGGAGTCTCAAGCGCTTCATCTGGGCACAGATGCTGACACTGGTGCTCACCTTGCTTTGCATAGCATTAGCAAAACATGGCAATTTTTGAGGCAGTGCACTGACTGACTGCATGAAGCACCTGCATGGTGGCCAAAAAGACAGTTTCAGGAAGACAATAATAGTGTTTCATTCCCACTCATTTGAATGGATAATGACAAATATGTTCAAAGCACTCCGGGTGAAAAATTCCAGTAAGCGAACCAGAAGGAAAAGCAGTTACGTGGGTTTTTTCTTCTTTATCATCTGCATAAAAGCTCTAAAGTGGCATTTTAGAATTAGACAGCAGAAAGAGCCACATCTATTAGCTGATACCTTATAAAAAGGTAAGAAAAATAATACCTATTTGTTAAAACTGCTTGGAGTGAAAATATCCTGGAATATCTGCAGGAATAACAGCTGTTACAGCCTACTGAAAGGTGAAAAGGAATCAAGTATTTACCTTCTCTGCATTTTTGATGCTTGAAATGAAGCAATTAAGAAAAAAATACCCCAAATTTTAAGCAGCCTAATCAAATCACTTTTCCACCTCCTCCAGAATTTAATTTCCTTGTCATTTCATACCGCAGTCTCTTAAGGGTCTTGAGCATACAAAAATGCAACTTAAAGCAGTCTCTAAGAGCAAATTACACAGGGTACCATTTTAATAGAATTAGCATTGTGTAGCCAAACACATTCAAAACTTACTTCCTGATTTTCAAGCCTTCTTCATTGTCAGGCAGGAAAAATTCAAAAGATTTATACTTTTTCACCAAATCTCGACGATACTGACCAACATTAAATTCTGCCAAGAAGAAATCAGTATTAGTGGGAACTAACGGTATTCACATAAAAAGGACAAAAGTTACGACAGCTTTGAAACCAAACTACCTGCAAGGATAAAATAATTTAGCTTGTATGAAGTCAACATATCATATTACTTCTTGTGTTTTGGGGGGGTTGTTTTCATCATGGTTTAACCCCAGTCAGAAANACAAAGACAACAAGTCATGCAAATGACAAAAGAACATTTGGGCTGCAGGTAGCTTCAATGAGTCAGTTGGCCATATTGCTGTGCCTCTGTCTGCCAGGTTGTCTGAACAACAGAAAGTCTTTTCCTCCTTTGCAGGCGGGGTTGGAAGTTTATTTCAGTAGTCTACAAAGGACTACTAATAATCTAGCTACTTCTTCTGTGTATGTGTGCAGTGAAATATTATTCTGACAGCACCTCCCAAAACTTTCATCTCTTATCTAAGCAAGGACAAGTTCTAAACAGCACTAACCAATCTTGCTTTTGATAAACAAAACTAAAAATTCAAATTGTGGAAACATTTTTTCAGAACTCTGCTCAATTTTTTATTTTCCTTAAGGATCAGTACATACTATTTCACAACCCTATTCCATTTATCTAAAAAAATGCTGAAGTTGTACCAAAAAAAATTAATTAATAAAAAACTCTGCATAACTACTGAACATAATCTTACTGTCAACTCTTAACAGTAGTCAAAGAAAACTACTCCTCATCTGGGCAAAGGTCTATAACATCTATGGCTGTACACATGTCACAAAATCAGATATGGCATTAGGGCAAGGCACTCCTGTTTTGCCACACAGCAGACAATGACACTGTACCCTAATTAACTTAATTCAGCAGCTCTGAAAGTAGGTCTCTGAAGCACAGTCAATGTTTAACTTGTTTCTGCCCTATAGATTTTCTCTGCTGAATTGCAAAGCTTTTTTTTTAACATTAAACTGAAGTATTCTGTTTGAGAAGCTGCCACTTACAACTACTTGCCAGACTTCATTTTTGGAAAGAGGAAAAGAAGCAATAGACACAATTTCTGAGTTGTAATCAAGAAAAAAAGACATAGGATAAAAGAGCTCAACCATAAACTGCTGTATATAGATTGCAGTTGGGATGGGGGGCAGAGGATAAAGAAATAAATATTGGTTATCTCCACAAAAGTCGCGTTTTAATTCAATGTTGATGTAATTTTTTGTGGTCAGCTGTATGACACAGATTATAGTACAATCCAGGTTATTCTGTGACAGGTTTAATGAGCACTGGCCATAGTGGCTACATGAAAAGGTGACTCCTTGTAAAAAAAAAAGAGAAGGTGCAGGAAGTTCAGATGGCCAGTGTTGTCAGGCAATAGCACTTTAAAAATCAAAACTCATGAATTTCATAAGAAATAACAGTTACTGCAGGAGAGTCATGCACAGCAAAGGAAAAAGTGCTATCTAGTGGGATGATCTTTAGCCCCTATAATTAGCATCCACCCCTGTGGAACAGTTTCACAAAGCTAACTGGTATCACAACTACCACACAGCCAGAACTATTCAAAAAAGCTTCCCAAAGTTCAGTATCTAAAAACTACACTGCAACACAATTCTATTCAGGCATCTAATTGACCTCATTTCCTTCAAAAAGCCCAGACAAAAGCCCTTTGTATTTTTAACTACTTCACATTCTAAATGACAGAGTATTTTGGAAGGAACAGAAGAAAATACAGAACTGATGGCTGAAATGATTCAACTAACATCAACCCTGGACTATTTACCTCCACCTTCTGTTCTTGAACTCTCCAACTTGCCTAATGTCTGTTAGGTGAAATGATGGTGTTTATTTTTTCTCTGGTTTACATAACCTCATAATTTTAACCATCTGTCTCGGAATAAGACCACTTACAACATCAAGCACACACTAATTTTAAGACATTGAGAGCTAAAGGCTAACAGCTGTTAGGGCTACTCGATACTTACCATGTATCGATTCAGTCCCAATCAACTGGACGCATTAGGCAATGTATCATTTATTCCCTCAGTCAGTGAGGTATTTTAAATTTATTTCAGCTTCACTAAAATTGCAGCACTGATGACACAACATTTAACAGGAAGGGTCTGTGATTTTCCAAGAAAATCCCAAGTCATCCTTTCTAACAAAGACAAACCATAACCAGCAACCTAGGATGGAAGCTCATATAGCAACCTTATGTTGTATATAAGCAACTTTACATAAAATTGGGCAGCTATGTTGTAATTATTTTTATTAAGCACAGGTACATATATTTTCTGATGTGCTGCTCACAGTAGCCCATAAAACTTTTCCCATAACTGAGGCAGACCACCCCTACCTATTTTACTGTATTTGGGATATATTCAACCAAGCATGAGCCAGATGTGGACAGTATCTTTTTTGTTGTCCGATACTGAATTTCTGCTTTTCAAAGTTCATATAGTAAAATGCTCAACACAATGACATATGTACATATCTACATACATGTATATTATACATTTTATCAGCTTGAATATAGGCTAATGTATTTAGATTGTTATTCCACTTCAACTTAATGGATAAAACTGAAGTCCCTAAATATCCGTTACTGCACATCAGAAGGGTGATCCTGTGTGAAAATAGTCAAAACTTAGGTGGTAATTTAAATCCTGTAAACTCTCATACTCAAACAATGTAACATATCTTCATCTAAAAAAAATATATTAGATAAGTTTCTAAGACCTTAAGAAAGCATGAACTCCAAAAGCCTAGAATCCAAAGGCAGTTCAAATATAGGTGAGAACTCTTCATCTTCATGTCTTAGAGCTACCAGGAATTACATCTCTCAATTTCCAGCCAAAAGTCTACGCTTTAGTGTGATCTGATACGTTTAATGTTATCTAAATGATTAACCAGTCATAACTATAAAGCTACTATTACTGCACCAGACACAGAATCACAGAACACTAGAACTATCTTTTTTTTTCTACAGAGATAGAGGAGAAGTCAGGGGAGATGGCCACTCAGAACCTCATAGGGACTTAAGTCTTTTTTACTTGTCAACCTAGGCCCACAAGATACCACAGGAGCTCAGGAATGAGATAGGAGAGAGACAGGTCCTTGGCATAGCCAATCCAAGAGATCATTTCCCACTCAAAACACACATATAAAGTCCTTAAGAGAGTGGTAACAAGTGGCTGCTCCAGCTGCACAGGCTCTTAATATTCACACAAAGAGCTGTAAATCATTCCACAAATACAGTTAAACAAAGTGTTACACAGAGAACTACACATCGCGCTAAGTTCACAGAGAAAAGAAGATGGAGAAGTCAGAACTTTAACCCGGAAGTGCTGACTGCTCATCCGCTTGTAAACACAATTCCCTTTTACCCACATAAAGAAAGGGGGGCGGGTAGGGAAAAGACAGCTGAAGAACCAAAGTGTTAAGGGACAAGGCAAAAAGTTGATTTAGGCACCTGGCAAGGAGGTACAAGAACAGTTACCAGAATTTGATTAATTACCATCTAAACAGAACAGAGCGCCTGTGTATGCTATTGCTTAAAAATAAAGTAACAAAGCGGAAGGATTTTAAGTAGTCAAACTGGGCAATGAAATTACTGGGAATTAAATTTATTAACACCTAACATCAGCCCTGTCCTTCTGATAAGAATGGAAGTAAATCCATCACCTTTTGTAGGCACTCCAATCCAATTTAAATAGCGTGTCAGCTTCTTTGAGATGTAGGTTTTTCCTCTTGCTGGGAGACCCACCATGACAATCAGAGTAGGACAATTGGTCATACATACTGAAAAACAAAAACAGAAAAATAGGATTTACCATGAACATTCCCACAAAGAAAAGGCTTATATTCAGGAGAAAATTACAATCCATGTGCTCTCTGTGGAAGTGACCATTCAAGCAGCTCATGCACTGTGTCTCACTATTTCAGGGGGTTTCTTCAGGAGTATGGTGGACCTAACCGGGTTTCTTATGCTGTGCTGAATTTTGGAAGGGTGAGTCAGTGGTAGTGCAATGCTGGACACGTGAGTTGTATACAAGCAGAAAACAAGAGACCAATGTATTTGCATACAGGTCTTAAGACATACAAAAACAGCACAAAAAAAAAGGACACTGACATCTTATGCCCCTATGTACCTCAGTTAAGTGCTTGCATTGAAAGGAAACAGCAAGGTGTACACAATTTTTAGATAATTTTTAATTATCTTTAAGACAAGACCTCAGCACTGCTCAACCTTTTCTTGGTTTTGAGCAAAACAAGCATGACAGATGCAGCTTAATACCTTATAGTATGACATGGTATTCATTATTTATTATTTCTCCTTTAAATATTAACACAAAAATCTCCCTTGAAACAGAGCTCATTTTGACAGTTCTTCGATGGTTACTAGGAATAAAGCACAAGTATTCTACGCAATCGAGTACAATAATCTGATATACAGATATACATACAGAAATACTCTTAATCAAAGGCAGAATGTTTAATTAAAAAAAACAACACTGTAGGAAGTTAAAGTTATATATGTATAAACTGAAAACCTTGAGGCATTTCCTTTCAAATGACAAGTCTTTGATCATTTTAATGGCACAAAACTATGGATACCTTGCATGAATCTATCACAGCTACAAGGATCTGCCTAAAAAGAAAGAAGATATTAACATGGCGCAAAGATACCACCAGCTCTCTCCATCCCCTATTTCAAAGGGAATTAATTTCTGTAGCATCCACATATGCATCAGTTTTCTCAGCATCTTGACAGAGGAGTCAATTTGCTCCAAAAGACTAAATCTCAGTGGTACGCCATAAAGCATAACTAAAAACTACTGTACAAAGCACTGTGATTGCCCAAGATTCCCAAGCTTGGATTGACAAAGTCCCATCCCACAAAGTCACTTGCAAACCAAAACAGATCCATCCAAACATGTCCATGTCTTCAGAAGGACACTGACAAAAGCCCTCAGCGTAAGCCCCTCTGTGCAGAAGCCTACAAACAAGAAGTATAATGTTCTCTTGTCTCTTTTCCTCTTTGTCCTAATTTCAGGTCTGCGAACCCCGACTCCAAGAGGAGAAAGGCAGGCTCAGTAGAAACAAAGTCCATGAAGTGTAAAGAGTACAGTGCTTACTAAGCTTAACAGCTTTGCTTCTTGTTTTAAGGACAATAAAATATTTAGAAGAGAAAAATCCCTGAGCCCCTAGAAATTTTAAGAGAAGACGCTGTTCTTCAAAGCCAATTTGAAAGGTTCTTCATCTGAAATATCCACCTTGAGTTTTAAGTAATTTTCCAATGTAAACAGTGAAATAAGAGTTGTAGAAACAAAGGCAAACCAGGATCTGTACAAAAAGGCTGTATACACTGCCTCAGGTCCACTTGCTCTGCAAGGAACCTGTGCTAAGTGAAACACGCTTTTCTACCCATTCTGAAGAGAATTTACCAACTAACATTACACCTAGATCACCTCAATTTCCCCCCCCCCATCCCCACCCCACAGTGAGCCACACAAGTTTAGCCTCCTCACAGAACATTTCTTTTGGCAATGTAACAATAAACCTGTACTGGAGCAAAACTCCATTTTGCAAAACTAAAGGCTAGGAAGCTATCATGAAGAAACCTGCAGCCCACTTAAATGGTTGCTTCACAGATTACACTGATGACCTCTACGCCAAATCCTACTGCCAACATTGGTTTGTTATAGATCAAACATGCAAGAGGGACATTTCCTCCCATCGCCAAGCAGTCTGTGCATTTTCACACAAATTTCCTCAAAGTACAAAAACTAGCAACATTGCCTTTATTACAGCCCTATGCATAGTTTAAAATGCATGCCTAACCTGTTATTCTGATCACTGTGCACCACTATTTAGTGTGCAACCATACAGCAGAAACCAAGGGAATTATCTGCTGATCCCAATTAAACAAGTTGCAATCCTATTCCGATTAGGTGCCAGGCTGACCCGAGAGTGCTTTTCTTCTTTAAAGGCAGATACCATACAACAGATGCCCTGCACACCAGGAGGAGGAATACCACTGATTCCAATGATCTTAAATACTCTGCTTTTATGTGATGCTGTAGCTCTGTAAACACCAGTACACAGAACGTGGTGCTACAGCATAGACCACCCATTAGTGCTTGTCTTCAACAAGAGGATGCCAGTTCACAATCTAAAATTCAGGACACCAGAAAACGTTCAGTGTTTTGGTTTAGATGGCCAACAGTCATTGCAGTCTAATACCACTTACACAGGTGGCACTTTGTGACAAGTGCACGTATGCATTCAGAGGTGTAAGTCAAAGGCACATTTGCTGGCCAAAACAGCAGCTGGTAACAGCTAAATGACAGGACCGAACATAAAAGCATACAAAGCAACTATTTTATTTTTTCTGTACCTCAGTGTAGCATTCTCAACAACACATTAAGACTCAGCACAGCAAACGCAGGTTTTGTTTTCTTCCTTATAATCCTGTGTCATTAACAAGGCTTAATTTTGCTCATTAGCTCAGTAAAAAAGTCAAGACTAAACCAAAATGCAAAGTTCTGAGGATGTGTCAAATACTCAGAAGTTAAAGTTTAATATTCTTTCACTTTATCTGAACCACAACTTTCTCAACAAAATGTTGCCAATATTCACTGCAAGTGGGAAGGAATGTTCATTCCAATGACAGCATTTAAATATCAGTCTCTCGAGACTTACACTTTCCTTTGAACAAATGTAAGAAGACATGAGGATGTGGACTGATTAAAAAAAACAAACAAAACATGAGTTACACATATCTAACTCCTGGAACAAAAAAAGTCTCTTTAGTTTAACATGTTCCCAATGGCACAATGTTCAATTCCCCTTTTCACAGAACCTCACCATCATTCACTTTATATGAAAAACAATTCGCAGCACAAAAGTAGTTACATAGGTGCAAGTTGCAGAGCCAAGGCAGACTCTTAAAGCGCAGCTTTCTCTCAATTCCTTATCGCTGGATTGTCTGCTTACTTCCAGAAATCTCTTTACATAACCTACTCTCAAGAAAACAAACTCATTGTTTAATACTGCTTCACGTATGTAACTCTTCGGGGTTTCCGACAGCCCCAACCTGTGGATGTGCTATCAACACAAATTTTGCTAGAAGAACATACACATTCAGAACAGCAAAACAAAACTTACAGGGTTATACGCCATCATTTGCTAAAGATACTCTATGATTTTACTCAGTTCTTTTCTTTAAAATAGGTGTTTGTAATATATGCATGTAAGATTGCACATTCATAAACAGCAGCATCAAAAAGAAATTTATGTTGCATCCCCTTGCTTACAGGGACACACAAAAAGTTGCCCAAAATACCAATCAGTGAATGAAAATGGCCAAATGATGAAGCGCACTAAAATTAAGTATTGCAATTTAAGCAAAGTCATCATCCACTTTAAAATTTCTTACCTACTACTGAACAAAACAGCACGTTGCAGGTCACAGTAAAATTATGGCTGTCTGTCCTTCTAAAGTTTAAGACTTAATAGTCAAGGAAAGAAGAAACTATATGCTCATTACTTGCCTCTTAGGCCCTATTGTGAAATAACGCAAGATGCAGAAGAAGGTTGTGAAACCAAACTGGGACATTGAACGACCTCTATCAGCTGTGCTGCATTTCATCAGCCCTCAAAACTCACGTGATCTTGTGAAATCAGTGACAAGAATTGGTATTTTTCAAGTTCATTTACTACCTAACATATTATCAGCTGTCCCTTCCTTTCACCCAAAATGAGATTTTGCTTCTTCTGTATCTGTGTTAAATTTTTAAGTCAACTTTTAAGGTCAGATGCTTTTCGTATCAAGCTGCTACGGTTAGCCATCTGAAGTTTAGAAGGATACTTGCTGTTTCCATGGCCTTCGACTCAAGGCCTGTTCTCCGAAGTCACTGTACTACTTAGAGGCTCATACTCTTTAAGCCAACACAACCACCCTTCCAAATAAGGATAGCCCTACATGTTTTCCCCTATCACTTATCCAATTTAACTACTGCTAATCCATTTTCTTCCTGTTGATCAATGATGACAATCAGTCACCCCTCTTTGCATCCCACAGGGACGAGTTCCCCATCCTGCTGGTCTTCCTGAAGAGCATCCTGCTCCTATACCTGAAGAAATGCATCATCTTCTTGTTTGTCTCTCTCCTTTTTGTCTAAATCACCAGTTTCTAACATCACCTTAGTACAAGGGATTCAGAATTCACATTTGCCCTCTAGCCTGATTTGTGCCACCAGCTGCTCCTAGCAGCTCTACCATCTACTTGCTCAAGGTTACCATTTGCTTCCTACAGCTTTGATGCCAACAGTGATGGCCCCATCATACATATTGATCCTCAGGCTACAGCTCGGTGTTGTCCTTATCTCATTTGCTTTTCTCCATCTTCAGTTCCTAGGGTTGGGAGTGCAAATACACATAAGCAGTGTGAGCTCAAAGGCTAGAGTTCTTTAGAGCAAAAATAATCTTCATTTGATACTTCTTTTTTTGGACCTAATATACATTCATACTGCTGTACAAACAGCAAATTATTAGAATGACCAAATTCCAGCAGCTTTAGGGAAACAAAGCCATTAACCGTAGCAGGGGGGAAAAAAGTTTAACCACAGGAAGCTCACTATTTCTCTCTATAAGCATCCTCTGCTAGGTTCTCAAAACAACTTTCACCATGGCATACTTCGCTATTTATTTTTTATGTCCATGTTTGTAGCCCACTGCTTGATTCACAGAGCTTGAAGCAATGTGACATCTAATACCAAGAGTAGCTTTAGTGCAACCTATCGACAGACAAAACCTTTCACAAAAGACCAGAAAGTGGTAGTTATTAATAAAAAGGTGCACTTCTACTGCCTACAAGTCTTACTATGGAAGGTCACTTACAACAGTTACCTTCACTTTACTGGTCTCACCAGCTGTAAAAGCTCAGTCTGCTCAGTAGGCTGCATGCAGCCAGAACTCCTCCTTGAAGGCCTTGTAATGCACAGACTAAGACCAAAAAGAACTAGCTCTTCAAAGACCCTATGACAGCTAAACCCTGGCACAGCTAGTCAGACTACTTCTTCCCCAAGTAATTACGGTTGCTACAACTTTTAGAAAAATCACACTAAAAGCAGTTAACACAGGTAAGTCCCTCTGCAGATGGGTCTGCTGAGTCCTCAACTGAAAGTGTGCGCGATTCTGCTCACCCACCTTCTAGAAAGATGCAGTAAGACTAAAAGTAGTGCAGATAAAGGTCATCAGCATGAACAAGGAAATAAAAAACCCAACCAAAGGAGTCTGAAAGAGTTCATCTTCCTTAGCCTAGAAATTCAGAAGGCATCAGAGCAACTAGCTTCACGGCTTCCACTGGGAAGCTACTCTTGAGGTCAAGAAATCCACTTCCAACTCGAGCTTGTAGATTTTAAACGGTAACGTTTAACAGTTACCTGTAAAAGCAGAAAACTGAAACTGGTCAACCCAACACTGCCCCACATCACCCAGGCCGGGCAGTCCATCTTGAGCTGCCACAGCACAGCTACAGGGCCCGCAGGTCACGCTGCCTGATCAGAACATGGGGCGATGCATGATTCATGGAGACCCAAGTATAAAGGACTTTGCAGACCCCTTGCACAGAAAAAATAGCAAAGCATTCTCCGTTTGCTGAAAGAAGACAGATGGTTTTATCAAGGAAGAGAAAGTTCTGCTCCTCTCTTGTCTGTTTGTAATTCTTACGTATCACAAATGACTGTAGACATATTATGTGTACACTGCAAGAGCAAAAGAATTTAAAAAATATTTCCGAATCTGTTTTTTGGGTTTTGGTTTGGGTTTTTTGTTTGGGTTTTGGTTTTTTGTGGGGTTTGTTTTTTGGTTTTTTTTTTAGAAAAAAGTTTTCTCAATTATAAGGGGTCTTGGGCATCAAAAATTATGGAATCCTACAAAAAAACCCCACCACATATGTGAAGTAATTTTTTTAAAGTTAGTTTATAATCAAGAGAAGCTAAATAATTCTGCCAAGAAGACTCCGTATGTCACCAGATTATACGCAACCAATATGCAATGCTGCTCTCATGGGCTCTTTTGTAAAACAGTGTGTGTCAAAGCTATCATAAATGTTATTTTGTTTGGAAAAGAAATGCCATGTTAAGGACAAAATAAAGCATTCCCCTTAGCGCGTTTACAAAAGCAATTATACACACTTTCTGACCCTTTTCCTATTTCAGCATTCATCTCCTTTTAACACCAGCTATTTTTCAGATGCTGGAATAACTCAGTTCACACAGAAACACATGCCTGCTTCCTAGCAGAAACCAAGGAAGTCTGGGCTTTTTTTAAGAAGGAGCTAGACCAAAGCAACACCAGAGCAGAGGCAGCATGCTGCCCATGGACGCCTGCCATACCAGCAGAGCCCTCAGCTCTTTCTGTCAGCACAGCCTCTTTGCATGACAAATAAAAACAATTCGACACTACAAAGCCCCCTTTTGTCTGCAAAACTGCCGTGTATTGAACCTCAGTTATTTAAGTAAGTGAAAAAAAAGAAAAAAAAAAAGTGCGAGACCGCGAGACAAAGTTTGTTAATAAACTATGGTTTACAAACGCCACAGCCAAAGTCTTTAGAGGCTGATGACTTGGTTGGCTGCACCTCAAAATAAGGAAAGCCATTAACTCATACAACAGATGGCCTGATACAGCACTGGCCTTTAAAGAAAGAAAAAAAAAATACAGTGACATTTTTAGGCCTCTCTTCAAGGAAAATATATTGAATATAAACGCTCCTTGGAACTAGAGCGTTTAAAAAAAAAAAAAAAACAAAAAAAAAAACAACAAAAGCAACTAGAAAAGATACTCTTTTCAGCCAAGCTTTGTTGCCTTCCGTTGGGCGCAGATCCAGCAGCTTCGGGTTTTTTTGCCCTCCCCGGCGTTTCAGGCGATCCTCCACGAGGGACCGCGACCGCCTCACCCAGCAGACCCGCCGTCCCCGGCACATCAGCCCCGGGCCGGGTAAACCATTAAGCGAGCCTGTGGCAGCAGAGGCGAGGCCAGAGGCGCGTTAAAGCCCAGGCAAAGGGCTCGGCGCTCGGCGGGGGGGGCAACGGGGCCCTCCCGGCTCCGGCCCCTCACGCCGCTCTCCTCGCACCTCGACCCCGTTGAGGCCGAATCGCCCGGGAGGGGCTCGGCGGGGCCCGGCTCACCCGCTGCAGCCCAACTGAGGAGGAGGAGGAGAGGCGGCCGCCCGGGGCTCCCGCT
>VZTL01010186.1:1022-20371 GCA_013400535.1 Scopus umbretta
GTGTGTTAGCAGTTATTTTGTTTAAATTTGGGTGTACTGCACTATTTTGGCAGTTATGTTTTATATTTTGTATACTTGTGGCTTCTCCTTTCAATTTATTCATTCCTCCTGCAAGAAACTTCCTACTTTCTGTGAGGTGCAGGTGACTGCATATAGCTAATGTGGTAATTGGAGGCTGAAGAATTGCATGAGGAGGGCAGGAGATTATCAGAAGGCCTTATCCATGTCTACTTCAGCAGGAGGCAAGGCATGAACTGCTCATCCTCATTATCCTAATTTGGCCACATAAACCAACTTCAGCACAATTATACCAACAGCAAGTGCAGAGCCAACCTGCTACTATCAAAAGGTTTGGCAATGTAGCTGAAATAATTCTCTGTAGTCAGAACAACATTACACATTTTCAATTTTAAATCAGGAACTTTGTGCTACAGCTATGCCTCCTAAATATGGAAACCATGAAACCCCTGTGTAATTCTAGGGGAGCTAGTCTGATCCAAGACGTAGTTTATCAGCAAACTCAGGTTTTGCTCCTGATAGTTGGAATTGGTCTCAACTGAATTTGAGTTCTGAGGGTAATGGGTTTTTTTGCAGAAGAAAGGAGATTCTTCTTCTGTAAGAACGTACTGTTACTAGATGATTTCTGTGTTCAGTTATTAGAAGTCTTTAAAAGAGAGGAAAACAGCACTTGATATGCTGAGAAAATTAATAGATGTTGGAAAAATGTCAGGAGTACATAGCAAGTATCCCAAGGTGATAGAAAGGCAGGTGTGAACTTGAGACATCTCTGCTGGTCTGTGGTAGTCGTTATTATGCCTATATCATGTAAGGTCTTTTCCGAGGAGAGAACTGTGCATGTTTATAAGAATGCGGTGCGGAGCTGGGACCTAAAAATAGAGAACCACGTTAAAACTGGCCATAAGACAGCAGAGAGCACAAAGAGAAAGCAGATGCAATTTTGGCCCATAAGATTTATTGAGCCAAAAGTTTATTTCACCTTTTGTTTCTTTCCTCATATATATGCCCTTCTACATCTTGAGACTCCATTAATCACTGAAATGCAGAACCCCAGCCACATGAGAAAAGAGAAAGGAAGAGCCCATAATGGAGCCTGCTTATTAAGAAAAGTGCAGGGATCTGATGAGTCTTACTCTTGCATGGGGAGTTTTTAACTTTTTTTTTGACATCTTTATGTCATTTTAACTCTTAAAATAATGTTATTGCCTTTATAGCCAGAATTTATTTTGACCCTTAAAAATATCAAAGTTCTTTAACATGGGTCAGGGATTTGGGGCTTGGTTCATTAAGAGTGTTAGGGTCTTTTTCACAAGAAGAATTTTTCTGCACCTCTGGAGGCTTCCTGAAAATCCTAAAATAAATAATAGAAAAATAGTGATTTAAAACCTAATTTCTAATACAAACCAGACCTGGCTGTCTAGATGAAGAATAAGCTTCAATAAATGGGAGACAGACGCAAGCCTCTTCAGTATGAAGAGTAGCGAGGATGCAGAAATAGAAATAGGTTTTTCATTACATGAGGGATTATGCTTGGGCCAGAAATGCCAAATATTCTGTGGACCGCAGCTGCACTTTCTGTCTGCTGTTGTATTAGCTGGTAATAGTAAAACAATGATGTGATGGTAGAGACAGCTATTTGTTCTCAGAAATACAGAAAAGTTGTTTTCCTTTTCTTTGCTTGGATTGCCATATTGTACTCCATGGCATATCTTAAACTTCTATCCTTTTGCAGCAAATGGGCTACAAATTAAAATATACATTCTCCTTGAGCACCACCTGAGGATGCACATACAGCTGCTGATATGCTCCCTTAGCCAATTTTTTCTTCCGTCATTCTGACACTCCTTAGTCAATTCAGGGACTCGTTATTTGCTTGCACAACCTGGGTCATTGCAATTGCCTAAGCAGCCACGAGCAAGTGCTGCCAATTAGGCCTGTGGCTAAGGAAGTGTGTTACTGTTACTGAAAGCAGAAAGAATTTATAGACATTCAAGAAAACAGCAAGATGCATCTTGCTACTCGATTGGTTTTCTGTCATTTGATCAGCACTAGCCACTCTCATATTAACAGAGACTGGAAATAGTATTGGTTTTTAGGATGTAGTTTGGTGAAGGGTTTCACTCAATCTCATCTTAGAATATTTGTAAAGGGAAATTACTGAGGTTGAAAAGCTGTGATTTTCATCTCTTCTTTTTAGAATTTATATAGATCTCTGACAGAATGAGTTTTATCTTTTGTTTTAGGACAAATAAAGGTTTAACAACATCTAATATATGCAGTTCTCTTCATCTTTAGATTTTTTTTTTCCTGTCAAAAATCTATGCATGTTCTTTCTATAAAAATCACTGTGAAAACGGTCTGCTTAACTCTATTTCACCATGCTATGAAGTATTGTTTTAATATGTTGTTGACTTTTTACAGTCAGCGTTCATAAATCACTCATCTTTTCTCCCACATTTACCAGTAGAAAACTGTAAACAGCTAGAACAGAAAAAGGCTTTTAAACACAGAGCAATTTGCGTAACATTGATTTGAAACTCCTGGAATACTAGACACACGACAGGTAAATTGAAAGAGTGGGAATTTGCTTTGCTTTGACTGTGTGAGCATTTGAAAATATACAGTTTTGACTGTGGTTTCCATGATTTGAGGAACAGATATTTAGTGTGGAATTCACCATTGTGGAATCCCTGGATACCAGTTTCAAAGCAATCCGCATCCCCACCTGCATTTCAACCTGAGTCTGAAGTAGGAGACCTTTTAGTAGCTACTTCTAGTGGAGTAGTGTTTTGCTGATGAGTAGTCCTCAGTACAGCTGAGCGGTTTAGGTCATTGGGCGGGTGTAGCCTGCTAGAAGAATCCATGCAGTCCCTGGGCTCATTCTGGCACTGTCCTTTTCAAGGGCCCCAGAGACCCAGGAAAAGAGTGAACTGCAGGGTCTCGGCTATGCTACAAATGGTCCGTTGCCAAGCACTGGCAGCTCAGTGGCCTGGACTTTGGACTGTCAGTTCACATGGTGGATGGCTTTGCCCTGTACCCAGTGTGCACCCAGTTATTTCCCAGGGAAGGGGCAGCACATGGCCTTGGACTGACTCCATAAAATCCGTCCTATTTTTCACCTTCTGAGTATGAAGCCTTATCCTGAGCAGAGATCTTAGCTTTTCCTAATAGAAAGGTCCAAACCAAAGCTCAGGGCCCAAAGCTTAGGAATTCTAGTTCTCTTAACACGTAGATTTTTTTTTTCAGCTGTCAGCTATCCTTTACATACTTTCGGCAGATTTTATTTTAAATGCTCTCCATTAACAGCTTCTGCTGTGTGCTACAACTTGTATAGTCTGACAATCCCAGACCAGTTTGCAAAAGAGGTAACGGCTGCATATATTGCATACCTTGCTTTTTCTTTGGTATAGTCATGACTCTGGAATCATATGTGTTTTTCTACAGTTGTACAAAGCAGTTTCCTAAGTTCAGTACTCAGGGGTTTGACACATGGGTAAATTATCAAACACAGCAGATCACCAGGAAGTTTCTGTGTGAAAATTTGCGAGTTTTCTTAGTTTTACTATGTGACCCCAAATCTTTCTGTTTTCAGAGACAAAAGACTCAAACACCAAGGGTAAGATACGGGGTTTTGGAGGTAGCAGTAATTCAGTCTTTTACTTTGCTCAGTAAGGTTGCTCATTAAAATCTTCAGATGAAAGATTTACTGATTTGATCAGAGGGCAGGAGACAGGCTTTGAAAGTAAGTTGATTCTTTTAAGCAGTCACTGTTTAGCAAGTCTCCATCATAATGCTTAGGCATATGGGTACCTGTAGATAAAGGTGAAGGCATACAATTGTATTGAAGATAACAGTGAATCTTTGTTTCCCTTGGCTGGAAATTTAAATACAATCATGGCCTTTCTTGGCTGAAGGAAAGTACAGAGTCCTAGACGCTTTCTCCTGCTCTAGGGCTGTGGGGCTTCTTCCTACCCTCTTTTCCTGGGATACCTTTTGTTAAATATGATTAATGTCAACGTGCATGTGCACTATGCAACTTGTGTTCAGTGTTTCGTAAGTCATGCTACTTATCAGTACCAGCTGTGGACTGGGAGAGGCCTTTGAAACCCATGCGTGTCACCTTCATGAAAATATCCCCTTTGTCAACTCAGGAACTGGAAATCCTGCTATCATTATCCCTGGTTTTCAGTAACACAGATGCCCTGCATGCCATTTACAAATTGAGACATTATTGCTTAGTATAAAATGCCATTTCAGTTTGAACTCTCTGACTAGCCTGGTAAGATAAAGATAATATTATTCTATGACAGTTTTACCTTTTAAAGCTTTTCCTAAATATAAACAGAGTTTTTCCCTAAAGTCTTTTCTTGGAAGTCAAAGGTCCAGATTGAATTGGCAAGCTTATAATAGAGTTTGGGCTGCAGATTATGAAAAGGACAAATTTGTATTGTATTATACATGCCTCTAGTTTGCTTATTGTTTGTGTTTATGTGTATAGATGTCTACACATTGAACTGATTTGTGTATATATTTCTTTCACCTGCTTTTTGTTGTGTGTTACTAGATGCACTTAAGTCATACGTAGATAATCTTTTGTGCTATAGTAAAAATCACTAACATTAACTTAAATTGGCAGAAACTATTAAAATATTTCCCCTATTTTATAGCTTGCTTATTTTATGTATTTGTCAGAATTTTACCCTAGGCTCGTTCTTGAAAATATTCCACATGTACCTTTCTGAAGTTTCTTGGAAATGCTTATGTAAATAAAGTGAGGAATGGGAAAAATAATCATAGTTCGTGGAGGCTTTTCTGCAGCAGGGGAGGAGTATACAAAAATAGCTGAGGCAGTAACTGGAAATACTTCTATTTTCTTTGGTGAAATTTACAATATCTCAAAGTGTTTAATATTTTGGAGTAATCTAGTACATATCGGCCACCGATACTTACTGGTAATGAATTATAAAATTGTGCTCTTTTATAACGAGAAATGTGACTTAGACCCATCATTGCTACAGGGTTGGCTGTAGTTTCAGTGCAATGTTTTGTGTAAGTTTTAGGATAGCGTAAGTAAGGTTCACTGAACACTAAACCTAGACTCTCCCAACAGACTTACAGATCAGCTAGGTCTGCAGAAAACTGCTGTTCCCTGTGTACATTTTTGTGGAAGAAGGCACTAAAGAAAGTCTTTAGGCAAAAGCCATGTAGGATAAAGCAGTTTGTCCCAGTTATGAAGGTGGGGAAAATCCCTCCAACTCTCATTTTGACAGTATGGATTTAAAACCAGCCCATGGTTGGGCAAACCACGAGCTGAAAGTATGTTTAGGCACCGTTAAAGCTTTAAAGCAAAGTTTTCTCTCTGTTTCACTGGCTGAAGGTTAGATGCAATCTCCTGTGAGCATGGGGGGAGGGGGGAGGACAGTGCAGATTTTTCACTTCCTCCTCTCTTAATGTAAGATCATCTGGATTTGACCATCCGTTTCTTTCCTGCCCTTGGCAGTGGTACAGGCACCACTTCACAGTGTCTCTCTGGCACCATCAATCTGTTGTATAAGCTTGCAAGTCAGAAATGGGCTGGGATGCAATGCTAGGAAAACAAATAGCACTAGTGTCCTAGCCAAGGACTAACAGATGGGGCTAAAGTCTACTATCCTCTTAGTAAATCTAGCTAGAAAATTGATAACCAGCTTTCTCATCTTCAGATGAAATAAACTAAATCCCAGGTCTACAAAAAGAATTCCATGTACCACCTCATAGCACTTGCCTCTGTGGTTGGAGTTGACAGATTTTTTTTAATCATTACTTTTTTTTTTTCCTTCTCCCCCTCCCCAGTTGTATTTCCTTATGGGCATTTTAATTCTTGATGGTCTGGACATCTTCTGGATGACTCAGATATTGCTCATGTCTTTCAAGAAAATGCAGTTTTAATTATGCACTTGGATTTTTCTTAAGGGAAAACTCATATTCTGTGGCACTCTCATAATTAAACAAAAGTTCATGTAGAAGCCATTATTCTAAATTTTATTTTCCTTAACAAAAAGCGAGCATCTTATTTAGGAGCAATAAACATTTTGTAAGTTTTATTTATTTGTAAAGCAATAGCTGCTGTGATTGAAATTAAACATGGAATCATGCTGCTTCTGATTAATTCTTGCACAGAAAAGCCAATAGGCTAAATTCGCTTCTGGTAAATAATGATAGTTGGAGGAATTGAAAAGAAAGACAAAAGTTTTATTTCCTGCTCAATGAAATTACTTACTCATTTTTAAAAAATAATGCTTGAAGTTAAGGCTATGATTTGCTGTTTTCTAGAATTGAGATGAACAATAATAGTTAATGCTAATTTAGCTTCTAAGCACTTTACTGTGGGGAAAGTAAATGTTATTATTCCTACATTCCAGATGACTAAATTGAGTTTCAGTAATGTATATATTTCACGTTACTGTAAAAAATGGATCTTGGGTCTGCTGGTTTTGAGTGTTTTGAGTATATCAGGCTCTATATCCTGGTATTTAAAAGTAATGTAATAACTAGATCTAATGAAGAGCATTGGGTTTCAGAAAGAAATCGTAGCACAAGGTGGTAAAGTATGATAGACAATTCATGCCTATTAAGACAGCAAAGTAGCATAGACAATTCATGCCTATTTTCAGGTATTTCAGGAGAAGAGATCTGTGAGTGTGAATGTTTGTGTCCATAATGACACAACTTCTTCACCAAGTGCTGGAATGATAACATGAGATTCACTACACTCACTTTCCAAAGAATCCTAGATGTTCACATCACATTTGGAGCAACCTTTTAACGTTGTTTTGCCTTACAGTAGGCAAAATAATTTGTTCTAGCTAACATCTCAACACCTTTATTTGTAAATAACTAACATTTTGTTAGTTATTTTAGTCAAGAATATTGGTATACTATTTAAGATGAGTGCTGATATTCTATTAAAACTTAGTATAAGGGTCAGCTGAGCTTTGGGGATCTGTGCATCAGAGTGTTTTTCTCACTGTCCTGCTCCACCTAACCACTTGTTCTCCAGCTAGTTTGATTTTCCCAGGTAACTTTATGCAAGGAGAGGGCTGTAGCCTTGGGTGCCACCAAAGCAATTAAAATCTTCCTCTGGTCTTTCAGGATGCAGGACTTGCTCTCCCAGCACAACCTTATCTATCCATTTTTATTTCAGGACCCCAAATTATCATCCCTGTGGGGCACTTATTGTCCCTGTGGGATTGCTTTTCAGGCTGTTTGCTGGGGAAACACTGCTCCTTGGGGAAGTGCAGCTAGTTCTGCACTCCCCCCCCGCCTCCCGTAAGCTGAGCAGAGGAGAAATAGAAATCAGCACTGCTCAGCTCTGAGAAGGCTCTGTTGAGGGGAACAAAGCTCATGATATTAAGTGAATCCACTGGTCATTGCCAGGATATCAGGTATGACACCCTTTGCCCACACTGAGTGCTAAGTCACTTTTTACCATTATTTTAGCCAAGTTATATTATTTTTCCAGAATAGACAATGATAAAGGACCAATTTCTTCAGAGTAGGAGTGAAGCTGGACCACTGGGGAAATCTTTCAGTGCTACTCCTATTCTGAGAATAAATGGCAAATACCAGATCTGGGGCTATCAGTCTAGTGTCTTTTATTAGCCGGATATTCACCTTAAAAAAATGAGTTAAAGTGCAATCTAATGTGGCGGAAGCTCTAACAATAATTACTTATTTTACATTAATGCTCTGTTCTGAAGGGAAGAAGACAAGTTTTATTCTATTTCCCATACAACTTGATGAAAAGAACTTTATGGAACAAGGAAAAAGAGCAGTGTGCTATTTTTGCTTTCTGGTTGATTTTCTTTTGGAGGGAGCAGATCCCAACCCCATAGTGAAGCTTTCAAAATTACTCTGCTTGCACAGTAATCTGCCCTTTGCCGCCTCTAGTTTACTCATCCATCTTCTAATGCTGATACTACACACTCCTCCTTTCAGTGCTATCATGTGTAGGAGTAGTTCTGTTTTATTTGTGTTACTCTTAGTGGAGATAATGTGTTTTCTCATTTAAGAATCTGCAGGAACCTCAAGTCTGATTCCAGGGAAAATAATTTGTATGTTACTACTGAAAAAAATTTATAAGGCCTTGCAAAAGAAAGATAAAATATGAGAAGATGTGAGTGTTAGCAGTACCTATTTGTTTGTAATGTCAACAACTCAGCCAACATTCCCAAACTGCTGTTAAAAATTTTAATAGTTGTTTTGTGGAGAAGACAGTGAATATTTTCATCTTGACAGTAAGGGCGCGATTTCTTCCAAAAAAACTGATACAGATTAATTAGGAGAGATGTTGCAAAGCTGATTTAAATCGCTTGTGTTTCCATGATACAGATTAATAAAACTAGATTTATTTCTCTTGGTTGTTAAAGTTTGACTCTGTAGAGTTTTGTTCATTTTTGGACAATTTTTTTATTCTTCTATTTCTCTGTGGAATTAGTATAGAAAAGTACAAGTTTTCTTGTTGATGTATATGAATTGAAACACAGCTGGGTATATCTTATTTTACTGCTTCGAAGATTGCTCTTTAAGTGCTTGTATTCTGGTACAACAGTAATGGTATGCAGTGTATTGTGCTACTAAAAATTCGATAGCTTCAATCTACAGCATTTGTATGCCACTGCCTGAGCATTTCTGCCAATAGGTCACATGTGCAAAGACAGAGTCCTCCTCCTTCCTGTCTTTTCCTCATCCTCTCCCCAGGTTCCATATATTTTGTCAGGTATTGCCACAGCAGGTGTCTTATGTCAGATAGAGGCCTGAAAAAATGTGAATGAAGTAGCACATAATTTAGCAATTGATTTACAAAGCAGACCATGAAGGAAAAATACTTCTCTCTCTGGTATCAGCAGGC
The DNA here is from genome assembly GCA_013400535.1 of Scopus umbretta. NCBI lineage: Eukaryota > Metazoa > Chordata > Aves > Pelecaniformes > Scopidae > Scopus > Scopus umbretta. The sequence continues at coordinate 9,931 of VZTL01010186.1, forward strand.
AACCACTAAATCATCAGCCTACACAAAAGCATACTGCAGCCATCCACAAAGAAATTTTAAGGTAAACGAAGCTAAGCAGTATGCCATGGCTAGCAGCTGAAAGATGTCAAAGAAGGGTAACCGAGCGGCGCCTGTTTCTGCACTGGGGTTAGCCAGGAGGACAGGGCCCAGCACCGCACATCGGCCGCCCGGCCGCCCTCCCAGCAGCTCCCGGGCAGGTGTTCACAACACGCCGGTTTTGCGTCCCTCTCACAGCTAGTTGTCCTTTGCAGTGCTTGTGTCAAGAAAACCTTTTAGTAATTACAAATTCATGTTTGTCATTTATTAAAAAAGGAGGAAAAGTAGCAGTATTACACTTTATCTTCTAACATTTTGCCAACTCAGTCTCCGGGATGCCAGTGCCTTAGGTACACCAGAGTAATGTTTCTGTGGCCGGTTGAGAACTGTTCAGAGTTTCATTCACAGCATTTGACAGTATTTCTGACAAATCCAGCATGAGGATATTTAACAGGGGGTGTTACTAAAGTCGTTTCTTACGTGTCTACTGCATTGATATTTACATTTACTGAATCACTTGCACTCCTTCCCACATTTATCGTACCTGGGTTTGGTTACAGCATTTCTGAAGTGGCAGGGGCTGGGTTTCTCCCGTTCCTCCTGGGGAACATGGAGCCTTTGGCACTGCTTGAAGCAGTGCAGAGAAAGGCCGCGCAGTGCTGGTGCTGGGGCGCGGGCCGAGGGGCGGCAGGGGCCGAGCAGCCGAGAGGGACGAGCCCCGGCCTGGCTGCAGGCCACAGCAGGCCTCCCAGCGCTGGCGAGAAGCCATGCGAGGTGTGTGAGGAACTAAGGGGTGATCAGGAACATCTGTGATGTCAACCTGGCACTAAGAAAGAAAGAAATCAGTTGCCCAGCTCACAAAACATTTGTTTTGCCCACAACAGATAAGGAGCCCCAAAGGCCCAAGCAAAGAGGATCTGGCCCTTTTTGTAGCTGAGTGAGGAGGACTCAGGCTTCCTGAACTGTTTTCACAATACTGAGCTCAGGGTTAGAAGCTTTAATTTAAACTCTAAATCATGCAGAAGCTGATGAAAAAGTACCGAGGGAACCATCTTGAGTTAAGACTACAGGGTTTAACCCCAGATTTTTTACTTTTGTCTAATTATCAGTTGGACACGGTCCTATCGACACTGCATCCTGCCTCATTTCACGAAGCTGACAGTGGTTATACCCTTCATGTGCAGAGTTAAGTTGCTTCTTGGCTCTTATAAGGGAAAACTGCAGGTTGCTTTAGTGTAAACCAGTTTTCCTTGCAAATACTAAGGATTTATTGCCATCTATCTAAAGATATGACTAAAGCTGATGTGGACCAGCTCCTGCGGTTTTCATGCAGTTTTGTTGCATTTTTCCATGAAGAATTAAGTTTAATTTCCCTGTTCCGCATGCAGCTGTTGATCTTCAGTTAGACAGGACTGTTCTTGGCGATGGGTTCATATTAAGGTATAACGCGTATGTAGTCCTTCGCTGGCCATAGTTGGTTACAGAGCACAAAACTGGTGCTGTGTAAGGATGCCTGAGCCCAAGATGCAATGCTGTAGGGCACTTTCTTTCCTCTAGCTCACTTCAAGGGCTGTTAACTGAGATCAGTGGAAACCATAAAAATGTGACAACTGGCCATGGAACACTTAAGCTGTATCTCTTGTACTGAAACCTTAATATCCTTGCCATTGAATTTACATGACAGATCTATGAATAGCCTAGAAAAAGATACCACTAATTAAGAGAGACCTTAAGAGCTGGGTGCAGATACAGGGAAAAGGTATGCATTATGGCCCCAATCTGCAAAATTTATTCTCACAATTATGGCCATCAATGCTGGTATGGCTACTCTCAAAAGTAAAGTCTGCATTTGTAGGTAAGATTTTGCAGGCTTGTTCCCAGTGTTCTGATATTTTAAGGGTAGCTAAGTTGCTGAGATACAGGCGGAAAGGTAAGTTTATTTAATACATTTTATTGAATAAATTTTATAAAATAATACCATGATCTGTGGTTCACCAAGTTATAGCTGAGGCTTAGCTGAAGTGGAATTCTCTTGAAAAATAGAATGGATTTGATTCATGATTGCAGTATTCCTTTTTTACACTGACATAACTAGATTGAAAATAATAGGCTTACACCAATGGGGTATGAAAAAGATGCAGGGATGAATTTCGCTCTGTATCTTGAAATGAAATATGTGCCATTTTCTGTTCGGCATTTGCTGTACCTTAAGAAAAGTCATAAGCCAAATTACATCAAATCACACTATTCAAAGAAACATTTTCTTGTTCTGTGCAGTAGAACTGATCTAAAACATTTATGTGTTCAGAGTTTTGTCAAAAAGCACTTTTTTCTCGCCCTGTATTTAAAAATTGATAACCAAGGGGAAAAGACTGTTGAGTTACAAAAAACAGTTTTTTCCTTGTAATTGTGTCATCCACTGGTAAAACATAACTGAACAACTCAAGGCTTGCATTTGCAAATGACCTTGACTAAAGTTTTATAATTCAAAGAATTCATTTAATGACTTAGACTATCTAGAATGCCAGAATCACTTTACGGGGCAAAACCTGTGTAGCTCCCACTGAGGACTCTGTATTTGCCAAAGTCAGAAAGTGACTCTTTCTACCTCTTATGGGGTGATTTTAGGCTCTGTTTACCAAGAAAATCACTATGAGGCAGCAGTTCAGAAGGAGGCTGAACGATCCTAGGAGTCTTGTTCTCGCCTATGGCTCAAAGCACCAGCTTGTAAACTCTCTGGGGGTACCTGGCTCGCCAGTCTCCTGGAACCACTAGCCCTTTATTGGCCTCAGCTTTGGGAATAATCTTCGCTCCATTGCTTTTTGCATGTGGAAGCTGGTTGCAAGGATGACATTGCTGGGTTGTGCAGGGTGCATCTTCCCAGCACTGAAGTAGTTCCTATGAGGGCAAAGGTGGCTGTAGCATGTGCACTTCGTGGATGTAATTCCCTGGCTTCCACCGCTATGGAAAGAACATACAATGTATTTATGTCTGTCAGCCCCCTTTGCTCCCTCCTCTCCTCTCCCTCCCCAAAGGGAGGCTGCAGGCTCAGGTTTTTCCCTTGATTCAAGTTTTTAAACTTTACTGGATATTTCTGAGTGCAAGAGGAGGGAAAAGAACCAGAGAATGATTACATACCTTTAAGTGCCTGAAGATGAAAATCCTGTCTTAATTTCTCACCTTTAAGCCACTATTCATTTTCTTCTTGAGTAAATACTTTCCCAGAAGCATTAGTGACAAAAGCAGTTGTCTGCACGGATGTCCCCCTTGTAAGCATGTCTTAGGTTTTATCCCAGTGGTGCTTACCCAGATTTGCGTCATGTGCTGAGTATAGCATAAAGCACTTTGGAGAGTGAATGTTCATTGCAGATTTGAAGTACAATCACAACTCGATTGGAATGTATGTTGTTCTTTCTAGCAAGTTCTTTATAGTTTGTTCTTTAGGGATCTTTTAAAAAGCCTAAGTCATTGGCTTATGACTGTTAATCAAAGTAAGCTGCCTGAGTGTATCTGACAGTACCCTTCCTCAGATTCCCTTTTTCTGCCTCTAGCTCCCTCACCAAGCTGTATCTGCCTGTGAGTATGCTCAGGCAGGACAACAGAAAGGGGAGAAGAAGATGATAAAAATAATTTCTCTCTTTAGGAATACTGATCCCCAAATAGGGTAGTTACTTGTACAAATTATACGAGTGCTGTTAAAACCACAGACAAGAGAAGTAGGTAGTAGTAATCTGCTATATCATTGCTCTGGACAGGGTTGCGTATACAGACACAGTCAGGGCAATGAAACAGCAGAAACCGATATGCAGCTCACTGGCTCCCTGTTCAGTGTGAACCGCGTAAGTGCAAGGTGCCAGGCTGGGACCACAACCACCTCGACACACTTTTTGCAAAGGACTCTGGCTGACACGCTCTGCTTCCTCTGGCTGAGGCGCTGGCTCCAGGGTTGACAGCCAGCCAGGTATATGTCCCAGTAGTTTTTAAGCTTGTACCTGTCAATCGCATATTCTAAACGGACCATGGGTGTGGACAACTGCTAGATAGGGAATTTAATCTTTTGCCTCCGCTTGCTGGAAGAAGAATTGGATGGCATTATGAGTGCAGAAACATTAGTGGTTTCCTAGCTGGAAGATCTGGGTTATGTTGGCAGTGCAGAATCTGTAGGAGACTCAGCTCAGTGTAACTACATATGTCCCTAGGCACCAAGGTACCTTTTTTTTTTTCTTTTTTTTCTTTTTTTTTTTTTTTCAATTGTTCTGCCCTTTCTGGATATTTACAGTTCTACTGTTTTGTAAAAGCAGAGTTCTAAACAAGGGACCTAGGTCACAATGTAGCATCTGTTTACTGTAGTCTTGCTGTTAGTCCCTGCAGGACTTAAATGATGCTGTGTATACATATATTTCAACATCATCTGGGATGCTTAAGTGTATCGAATATGATTAAGCAATGGGCATTACTCAAAATATTACTTGAAGGGAAGGGTGTTATAATCATGCTTTTGGATTTCCTCTTCTAGGGCAACCCGTGTTTTAATGACCTTACTGGAGTTTCATAAACTTGAAAGAGGCCTCGACCTGCTAAATGTTGGTTTCTGGATTTCTTAATACACCGTTTTGTTAAGAGTTCATGTTCATCATAGTCTGCTCTTTATCTGCAGTCATACAGATGCTTTAAAATAGATGAAACTCAGTGATCGAATAAATGCTTCCTTTCTAACCTGGAAAAATATAAATTATTTAAAAAATAATTTAGAATGGAACTTCCTATTATTACCAGTGCTATTGTGGGAATTGGGCTGAAATCCATACAGTTCCTTCCTTGCCAAAATGGGGCATAACCAAGTTTGTTTAGCAGGCTTTTCACGAGTGTCAGTCCTTACATTGAAAGCTCCTATCCTGTCACCTGTTTTTAAATGCTTCAAATTTAGGAAGCCTGCTGCAGATGGTATCAGTAGTTTTACTGATCTGAGGCCTTGGGCAAATTCATTTGAATTGCTTTGAAACTGCATATTCAAAATTCAATAAAATAAGAGAGTCTGATGGTGCAGCTGCAGCATATCCCCTCCAGCTGGGTAAGCTGAGATGTTTCAAGGCCCTGGACTAGCAAAGCTTGGGTGTGATATACAGATTATACAGTGAGCTGCCAGGGAAGAGGTTTTGGCAGGCTGGGTGCAGCAATACCCCCTGCCAGCAGACTTGGGAGTAACAGTGGCTTTCATGCTATGTGGCATCTTTTGCTGGCTTTCCTAGACAGAAATTTGTTGGTGCAATAGTGGCAGCAGGCCAGTGGGAGGGGATTGCCTCAAGGGTAAAGGGATGGAATGTAGGAAAAACAATAAAATCAAAACGCTCCAGTTGTTTTGAAAGTGATTGGCTATCCTGAATGCCTTGGTATGGATCCAAAATGATCTGCTCCGTGGGCGGGTTTCGTTAAATTGCATTCAGAAATCATATTTGCCCTTGGGCAAATACCCTTGCTTTTATGCATACTAGGCAAGTCACATGCACCAAAATGGAATTCACTTGGTGCTTTAGTCAAAAAGCTAATGTCAGTCATCATACCTTTTATGCATATCCGTCCCTTGGTTCTTTATGCCCATTCAAATATGCAGAAGTGCTTTTTATTATTACCTTGCCTGTAAAGCACAGATATATATATATAGAGAGAGATATATATAGGCCATGTAATGTATTGCAGTATAGACCCTTCTCTGCATATGTATTCAGCACTTACAAATACAAATTAAAATCATGAGGCATAAAATATTTTGGTTGTTGGGTTCCAATTTTCTGAGATTTCTGCTGGTAAACTGTGGAAGTAATTCCTTTATGTGTTGTGTGTCCGTGCTTTCCAAATAACTACTTCAGTAGCAGTACAGGGCTTATCTTTGTAGCATTGTAATGCCGGTATCCATGTGAGCTTCACAGTTCTGGCACGACCAGCACAGTGCCTAAAGGTGAGATAATCAGAGAAAACATGCAGGGCTGTTATTTGAGCACCATATCGTTGGACTGCACAGTATGTCCCTAGTTACTGAAAGGGCTACCATGAAATTTAATTTAGAATTTTACAGACACATTTTGAATTAGAAATCTCTGTAATAACTTTCCCTTTGCTCAGCCTTTTAACTGTGAAATTCAGTTGGGGAATTTCGAAGCAGCAGGTAGTGTCGCAGCACTCTAGAGGGATTTTGCCAGAATTCAGCTAAAGTGCTTGCAAGTGTCATTTCCATATTTAACTAATTTCAGTTTTTAATTAGCTCCGTGTGAAAAATGAGAGTTCACGCTGAGCTAAGCTGTCAGCATAGAGTCTTGTTTCCTTTCTAGCCTCTCAGGACAATTATTGCAGCATCCTCTGGTTTTTTCAATGAGAGTGCTTAGCCACTGCACACTCGGTCCCTCTCAGTGTTCCCTGACAGGAGTCAGTCAGTGTGTTGTGTCTAGCTTGCTAAAATTGAGAAGATAAGTTCTGAAAATATTTCAAATACAAAACTGGTTTAGTAAAGGTTCAAAGAACTTCATAGGTCTGACTCAGAAATATACAGCAGAATATAATGCATTCCTTCCTCAGACCTCACTGGTACTGTGCAGTCAGTTACACTGGTCAGAACAGTATCCGATCATTTCAGCTTCGTTACTTATTGCACTGGGTAACACGACATTTTAGAAAGCACAGTGTGAAAGCAGTTTTTTTCATGATGCTTTCTGCAACCTGAGTGCTAACAATGCAATGCTCCAGAGACTGTTTCATCCCAAAGTCCTGTGGTCTTCTTCAAAAAGAGAACTTCTTTTGCATAAAATTCCATAATGTAGTAGAGGAATGGAACTTTGTTAATCCTGCATCAGAACTGAAAATTTACCTCTGAGGACTTGAATGCAAATGTTAAAATACTTTTCAAGAATGAAGTGAGAGCTGCAGTTTATGTAAACGCTGCAAAAACATGGGATGTGAACAGATTTCTGAAATAATTTTATGAACTGATAGCAATCCTGAGTTACATTTACATGACAGTCATATAATACCATTGTTATTTTTGAAAGAATGCAGTGATTAAATTGTCAAAATCACATTTAAGTGGAAAAATTGGTGAAATAACTCTGTAGATGTTATCACAGGGTTGGGTTTTTTTGTTTTTTGGTTTTTTTTTTAACCTGTCCTAGAAGGTGAGATTTGTAAAGACCTATCAATAGGTTTGGCAGTGTCTTCATTTTAATTTCTGTTCATATCCTAACAAAATACAGGTTGTGTGTATTTTATTTCTCAGTAATTAGTATGGACAGCCACTTCTAGTAGGCAGAAGCAGATTTTCTCTATTAGACCATAAAATCAAATGCATCTTTTTCAAATTGAAATAGATGGGAAAAAATCTCAGCTGTAGCACTTTCTGGGTCCTTAAATGTTAGTAATGTTGTGAAAGAAGAAGGTAAATGCATTGCAAAAACTTGTCAGATACAGTGACACTGAGTTTCTAGTCATTTTTCTTTTAAGTTATCAAGGAGCAGCTTTGATACCTGCTTCCAAGATGAAGCAAATTCTTGAAAGAAAAAAAAAAAAAAAAAGAAAATACATTTCATAGTGAAGAGTGAGGCTGAAATGCTAGATGGATTTTCAATATAGTTTAGGGTTTGGCGTTTCTTTTTAAATATAGTATTTACTGTTTCATCCATCAAAGAAAAAAGATACCTAATCCTGGTTTGGTTGCTGGCCACCTGGGTGTTACAGACATGAAGAAGGAGAACTTGAGCGTTAGCTATGAGGTACTAATGTGTAGTTCTAGCTACCATTTATTGCTTTTTTGCCCCTTGTAGTGTAAGTTGTCTTCCCTTTGAAAGATAACTCTGGGTTATTTTATTGGTATTATTAAGTAATATTGTTACATATCTTAAAATCTAATGTATTAATCATTTAACATAACTCAGTTATGTTTTACAAAGCATAAGCAATTAAACCCAAAGGTTTTTGAGAGTATGTAATCTAGCTCATATTTTATTCTATGATTCATTAATTAATTGTATACAGTGATGCATACAGTAATGCATTATCACTCATGTCCAATTCACCCTGCAATTTAAACTGTTGACTTTGGAGGGCAAAGTTTTTTTATGGTTGCATTGCTGTTGCCTGTAGAAAACACTATTTTTTCAGGCATTGTTATGATATTCGCAGTCTCAAATACTTAAAATAAATAGACGAGTTCTGAAGTGAAGCACTCTCCTCTAAAGTCAGGGACAATTTTGACCTTGATTACAATGGGCCTTGATTTTAAACGAGACTAAACTGACTGATGATGAGCATTCTGCATTGCTGACCTCAGACAGTGGAATTGGCTCCCGCACCATTTTGTATGCAAGACGGAAAGCTTCATTAAAATGATCAGGTATCAGGTGTTCTGTACAATAAGCTGGCTTCATTCTTCTGTTGTGGACAGCAGCTCCATCTGTAACAGTGATTTTTACTATCCCTGCTGTGAATTTTCTTATATCAAGAAGATCAAATTCAGCTAGTCTTAAAAACCCATATTAGAAAAGGCAATTTAAGACTTAATAGATAAACAAAAGTAATACAAATAATAATATTTAATTAAGTGTATATTGTGATGACATTCCTTAGATGAATCAGAATGTAGGTATCCAAATTAAATATAATTTTCTTCCATTATGCATGGTGCACAGTGTTTGAAATGGATTTATGTAGACTGCTGTGCTATCATGAGGTTTCTTGGGACTTAAAATGCATATGAAAGCCTTTCTTCATTCCTATATTGGCTGATGAAATTGTATAACAGGATGCTTTGGTGATGCAACTGATAATCATATATGAACACGCATACACACACACACCAATTCCTTGTAAATATTGCTGCAGTCTGAAAACTTACAACTCTGACACTTCAAAATACAGCAATGATCCAAAACTAAAATCCTGGCACCATATAACCCCTTCATTGATTTCTTTGTTTTTTAATGTACTTCCATATTGGTGTGATCACACTGAAATCATGTCCTCACTTGCAGCTTGCACTTCCTTACCTGCTCTAGAATTCTAGATGGGAAGATGAGAAGATGTGTATGCAGGAGGGCAAGCTTTCAGTCTCTGCTTTGTGTTAGAAACATTGTTTTTCCTGTGAAAGCAAAATAAGCAAACTTCAGGCTTGGAAACCTGCCAAGAATAAGACAGGTATAGGATTAAAAATAGAATATATCCCAGTTATAGTAAACCCATGATGGGAAATGCTTAACAGAAATCATGTAAGGACAATGGAAAAAAATTTTCTCAAAACCATAACTAAAGTCCAATTTGATAATTGTTTATTTTTTAAAAAGTTACCAATAACAAAACCCACTAAGGAATGAGAGTTACAAGGCTGTAACTGACTGGTTGTATAAGATATTTACCAAACAAAATCTGTATATTTGATTTGCATATATGTTTCTATTCTTAGTAGGACATCTAATTCACAATACATTAATAATGTCAGCTTTGCAAGGCATACAGAAGATCTAAATCTGCTTAGATGCTAAATATAATTTGTACCTTTTTCTCAATATCAAGATATGATTTAGGCTATGTTTATATATACCTTTTGAAGCATATCGTGAAAGAAGTGTAAACAGTTTATAGTGTTGAAAATGAATGAGAAGCCTTGGGAGAAGAAATTGTATTTACTTTTCATCTTTGGATTTATTTCCTCTTTGTAATGAACTTTTAACTCCAGTAATTACTTTGTGTAGAGAGTAAAACCTTAAGTTTTATCATTTATGCAAGGTTTTACAGTCAGGTGATTAAATTAAACTATTCTGTATAATTTCTGTTGAGGGAAGAATATACTCTGTGATTACAAATTACATTTTTTTGCACTGTGGACAGAAATTTGGCCGTTCATAATCTTGCAGTTCCACTTCATTTAGTGTAGGCAAATGAGTAATAAAGGTAAAAACTATTTTCTTATCAATATGGCTAACGATCAGAGATTGAGTCAAGGTCTGAATGCTTTGGAACAGTTAGATTATGAAAATCTTGTTCAACATGTTCGCAGAGATTAGGGCAGTTGCAGTTTCAGAAGATGAATGTAGTCAAATAAATGTTTGACATGATATCTCTTGGGGTTACAATCAGTATTAAAAGTAAAGCAGTTATTCTAATTCATGTAAGTTCAGGCATCAGTGATTTAAGAGAGTGTATTTGTATCTATCTTCCTTGAAACACCAGTTTCAAGTCTCAGCTAGGTTCTTCCTCTTGGAAACAGAATAAAGACAAGCGGGATACTTTGTTCATGATAATGGTGTCTTTTAGGTGTGAAATTAAAATTGTATTCAATTTGCTTTGTATTAACATTAAATGCTTACAATTGCTCAAAAAAAAAAAAAAACTCATCTACACTGCA
>VZTL01010186.1:20391-31670 GCA_013400535.1 Scopus umbretta
AAGGAGGTTTTCCATTGTGTTTTAGTCAAGAGCATCCCTTTCTGCTATTCTAAGCCTATTTCAAAAGTGGTAGTATTTTGGCAAGGCTGGTAAAGTGTGGATATTGTATAATGTGATTTGGGACCTTCCAGGCTGAAAGATGCTGTATTAGGTAAATAAACATATAGCCACTTTTCTTATTAGTTACAGCCATCTAGTTCAGATGCAAGACCAAAAAGATTGCAGCCTTGACTCTTAAAATTGTCATAAGAAATTATTTCATTTTATACAGTCTCAGGAACTGATTAATCTTGTGCCAGTTTTCTATGCTCTGTACAATCTAAGGCCTGTCACGAGAATAAATGTATAGTGCACTGTATTCTGCTTCTCTTTTTCTCTTTGTCATGAGATTCCAGATTCTGAAGGTAGCATGCGATGCTGTTACCCTTCTTGTGACAAAAAGATTGCTCAAAGTGGCACAAAATCAAAACATTTCATTTCCTGAAATGAGAAAAGTCAAAAAGTCTAAACCAGGGATTCTTTCTCAGTCCCAGTCAGAATGGTAACTGGGGAGCTGACAACCACCCAAGGTGCAACTCTTCTTCCTACAGGGTGAAGCTCTACTTGCCTGTTGTTATCCTTGGAATTGGGAACCAGGTCTTCGCATTCTCCAAATTTCCCCACCCCTAAAGTAACTGCAAGTGTGTGTAAGCTTTTCAAGTATTTTTGGAAGTAGAAAGACTGAAGTTGGATATAGAGGAATGAACTTTCAAAGCATTGCATGGTAGATAAGCACACAAATCACATTACTACTAATGGGATTTATGGATATCTCTTTCACGCTGTGCTTTGAAAATTCATTCCATTCAGCTTACTGATGTGCACGGGGAAAGAAATCAGTCAGCTTGGAGGGGGTGTGTGACCAATTAAAAAAAAAAATTTGCTTTTTTGGGGTCCCCCTATTTCTTTCATATGAACACAGTGACAATGAACAATCCTATAGCCCTCCTTCCATCCCCTTTTTCATCTTTAATGACATTTATTCAAAAGAAAGCAATTAATAAATCCCAGCAGAAGTTTTGCTGCTGATTGTAACAATACACTCATTCATAGACCCTTTATGGTATTTCTATAAAATGCTTCTTCGGCTGGATGCTTCATAAAGCAACAGCCCTGTTCTAAACAGTTTATTGTCTAAAACAGTTTACATGCTGAGGGTGAAATTATGCCTAAGGATTGCTTTCTTATGTTTAAGATTGTGTAAAGTCAACTTTCCCTTCCACTGTGTTTTCAAAAAGCACAGTATCTCCTCTGTCTCCCTGGCGAGCGGAAAGAGCACGCTTGACATTTCTGCCATAGAGGGGAAACACCGTGCCTTCCCCTCCTACGCAACAAGCGGTATCCTTACAAAGAGTGCAGAAGCAAACATAAGGGTCTGCCTCTGTTTCCCTCTGCTTATGTCCCAGAAAGTGAGGTGCTGAAAATCAAGTTTTACTGGGACTGTGTTTATAGAATTGCTCTTGGATTAGAGAAGCACAGAGCTGTGTTCTCTCGGCAACTGTGAGAAGGCTAGCAGTACTGGTAGCCTGACATTTATTGCATTCATTATTTCAGAAACTTACTGGGTAATCAGTCCTCACAGCTTTCCTCATGTGGTCAGAAAATCCACTCTGTCTTTTCCTTTGGAAAGTTACAAGAAGTTGTTGCTGTTGTTGTTAAGTAAAACTATTGAAGAGCTTAGGCAGAGTTAACAGGAGTAGAAACTTGTAGATGGGTAACGTACAGAAGCTTGTATGTGGGTAGCAATATCAGCTTAATTCAATGGAGATGGAGAAGTGGAAAAAAACATGTTCCAAGATACAAAAATATGCAGCAGTACCATTGTAGTTAATGGATTTCTCCATTTTTAACATTGTAAACTAAAGAAAAGTGACTTTGAGAAGTGAAAGGTCTTGTTCGATGTTATGTGTAGGAAAAATAAGATAGAAAAATGGTTCTTCATTGTGCTCTCTAGCCATAATACAGGCAAACCTATAGTTTTAATAGGTGTGATCTGTTAATTCTTAAAGTTGTATATTTTGGTAGCGCTTTAAATGGAGTTCCCAAATGAACTTTTCATTTAAATTTATTAAGAAAATGTAGTGCATATCAAATAGCATACTGATGATTAAGATGATTTACTGAGAATGAATGTCCTTGAAAGTAAGCCATCTATTCGTTGTTGAGCTTCAGTGGTCACAGTCAATAAGCTGTTCTTTTTGCATACATTCTACAACAGTAGTATTAAATATAGATCAAATGATCTATTTTTTAAATACTATGTTAAACTTTCCTGCAAACAATCGAATGCTCACAAATAGAGGAGACAATATGATCAGGAGTACATCCAAATGTTTTATATGAGGTCTGTAGGATCTTTGTCATGAATATTACAATATGAGTTCATAAATTCCCTAAGTACTGGTAGTCCAGAGAATTTTTTTTACCTGATCTTTAATCTGTGGTATCAAATGTAAAAGTCAAATTCTTATCTCCTTTGTCCCTGAGATCTCCAACAAGATATTTTGAAACTATGTCTCTCATAATCATAACTGACTATTTGCTATTGCTTTGCTATTAATTAAATAGAATACTTACTGTTGTGCTGGTGAATAACTACACTAGGTTGAGAAGCCTACATAAACTTTGTGGCATGTCAGCAACTGCCATTTTATATACTACATTCTCAGCCTATTTAGATGTACTGAAGCTTATGCCCTAGGGTACCTAAAATTCATACTGCTTCTAGGAAATGCTTTGTGGCATAAAAATTCAAGGGTTTGCCTGGGATGCATTGGTCTAAACATTCCTTAGATTGTCTGGGCTGGTGGATAGGGAAGGACATGCTGTGGTACAGTGTAGGGGATAAAAATGCATCAAACACCTCAAGAAACATTGGGACTACACCAAGGAGTAGGTGTATATGTGTAGGAGCAGCTGTGTTGGCTCACGTAAAAGTCAAATAATCCATTAACTTATCTCCAGCATCCAAGAGTGGTTGTCTTGTAAGAATGGACAAATCATATATGTACTTTTCCCTACTGATCTTCCAGCCTCTGGTTCTTCTAGGTCCTTTCTGAGATGACGGGAGGTGGCATAACAATATTCCTTGCTTTGTTCGCTCTTCTCATAATGATTCAATGTTTGACTGACTTGAAATTTTCAGGGAACTTTATCATCTAGCCAAAAATTTCCCTTCAGTTTGATAATAGTCAGCTCAGACCTCATTATTTTTTATGTGAATTACTCCTCTCCAGTGTACGTTATTTTATCTTAATTGGGTTTGAATTTCATCTGCCATTTTATGGCCCAGTCGCTCAGTTATGTTTTGTCCTTATGCCGTTCTCAGTCAGCCCTCTTCTAATAATGGAGTATCAGCAGCAGACTGTCGCCACCCTGCATGGTCTGTTTTCCATTTGGAATTCTATCATATCATATATGATAGGTTTGGATTTTTTTTAAATACTACTTTAAACTTTCCTTGTAGATAATATATCAAAAATGGCAGATGTCCACCCAGCAAGCCATATGGCTTTTGTTTTGCTTCTAGAAAAAGGCCTGGGAATGTGATGAATTTTTCTGAGATCTCTTGGGTACCCTCAGGAGGACTCTGGCATCCTTGTCACAGTCACACTAGGAATTCAAGGAAGAATAGAAAGTTCTGGCAGTTAGTCCTGAATTTTAGGAGAGGCATGATTGTTTCTCTGGCAAGGAAAGGTGATACTTGTTCACATTGTTTATTTTAAGACTGCTTCTTTTAAGTAACAGAGACTTATACTCTTTGGTAATGATTTTCCAAGCACTTTAATATATGTTAAAGTGTCAGAATCGCAGATTAGAGTTTCCTGGAGGTACTGCCCCATTCTGCTGGTAACAGAATGTGAAAGGGCATTAGTATACTTGTGAGTCTAGGTCCTTCGATTCAGCCACTTTCTTTGAGACAACTGCCTCAGCCATCCAATACAAGGAGTCATATATTCCATTCTACCTGCGTACTGACAGTGCTTGTATTCCTCCTGCTGCAAATGCAGCTGAAGGCTGGCCAAGAAAATTACTGAGCAATGGATGGTGTCAGCCTCTGTAAAACATCTATGACTTACTGAAATCTGAGTCTGTCAGGCATATTTGTTGCCAAGTCCAAATTTTGTGGGAGAAGACTTTTACTGATGTCCACAATGATGAGATACCTTATACATAAATAATGCTTGCAGAATTGCCCATCTGACAAAGCCTAGCTGTCCTCTGTGTTCAGTTTCCTTTAATCCTAAGACATATTAGCAAAATACAGATCTCAACTGAGATTTAGTTCAGCAAATTCTGATTCTGTGTGTATTTGTGAACTGGCTTGTAAGCTCTTCAGATCTGAGAGAAGCTAGGGAAGGCTTCATATTTTTCTTGTTATAGCTACCCAATAATATGTGCTCCTCAGATAGAGACCTGAAAGCACTAGTTAAAATCAAGTGTAGTGTTTTCAGGCACCATGCAAGTTTTTCCCATGCAGTTCCTCCATTGCTCTTTTCTGACCTTCAGACCCCTGCTATTCCTGTCTCAGGCATCTCTTGAGGAGAGGTTGTCATCTATGATGAATTGTGCATTCATGTCGTAATGGGGGCAACTAATCACTAGGGAACAGGCCTAACACACTCGTTTCACTTGTGACTTGGGTTGAACTTGAACATATTTCTCCAGAGGAATAGTAGTAGAACATTAAACTACTATGTTTCTATTGTTTTAAGTAACTGTTGTTTTATGACTACTAATTGAAATAAGTAAGATCAATTTCTGGTATTCCTGGAGTTCTGTTGCATGATCAAGAAGTAGTAACTAGTAAAGAACAATGAGCCTCAGATGATTAATTTTAATACAAAGTAAGCATGCAATAATGTTTAATTATTTTTTAATTTTTTGGGATATAGTTATTTTTTCAAGTTATCCAGGTTAGTAAGCATGACAACTTGGAAAATTAATATATGGGAACATTCTGAATTCTGTTCACTTTTATAATCTTCCCATCTTTTTAAGTCACTTAGGGAATACTGACTTTTCTAACAAGCAAGCCGTGCAAATCTCCCAAACCTCAACTGGGAAGGTGCAGTAGGAATGGGGAAAATGGTGGAAGACTACTCTGTGTAATTCTCCCTTTAAGAAGGAATACCATAGAGTAAAGGGATAAATGCAAAACCTGATTCTGCCCTGCCTATTGGCAGACACTGAGTTATGCTACAGGGAGATCTCTAGCACATGAGGACAGCAGAGGTCTCTCATTTTAAAATACATGGTCAAGAGCGACAGGAGAGCACAAAAGCAAGACAGAGAGCTTTCTGAGCTTGGAAACCATTGTCCATTAGTCTAAACTCTGAACGGAGTGAGCATTGGGTTTATGGCCAGAACGAGAGAAGACTGAATGGAAGAGGAATGTTGGGACACTACTGATTTTTAAAGAATATTAAAGAATGCTTTTCATGTAAGTTTTGTAATTTTTCTGTGGTTTTGTATACCTTTCGGGATTTCTTAAAATAATGTGTGATTCACTCTAGCAACCTCTATCTTATGTAAGTCTTAGACTGATCTGTGACAGCTCTACCACCTGGAGTGATGAACTAGTTCTCTGCTTTTGTTCTTGATGGGCAGGCAGGTCTAGCTTCCAGTTTGAGGTGCTTTCGCTCTGTGTGTATGTGTGTTGCTGGGGGGAGGGGACTGAGAGGCTGATTATTACTTTTTACCTAAGCCTCTCAAAGGTTTTACTTCAGAATTTATTGATTTTATATTCCCATCTTTTAGAGAATATAAATACACAATTCGCTATCCTGAGTTACTAGATGTTAGTGTTAAATGAACCAGATAAATTCTGACAAGCTCAATGTTTAAAAACCAAGTATTAGAGACAAGAACTTAGGAAATATGCTTAAATGTTGATGGGGTAAAAGGAAACAAACCCAAATAATACCTACAAAACATACATAAGTACTCTGTAAAATATAATTTATGAATATACCATACATGTAATGGATAAAATGGCACTTTTTTGTTTTTTGAATCTTCAGGGATGTGCTTGTCCCTGAAGTTTAGTCTATAAACCAAATGGGGAGCTCTGGAAATGTGTTCAAATAAGTGGGCTTTGGAAAATCAGCTCATCTTGACAATCAGCTTTGGATCTAGCTGAGTATCGCAACTCAACTCTCTGGTGAATATCCTTTGGAGAAAATGTGGCCAGTACTGTAATATTTGATGAAAGTGTGTTGTTGGGGAAGAAGGCAAAGCCAGAGCATCACAGATTATGTAGTTGTAGTTACAAAAAAAAAAAAAAACAACAACAAAAAAAAAAAAAAAACCCCACAATAGGAAANTCTTGGACAGACTATTAGTTATGATTTCCTTATCTCTGTGTTGTACGGAATGGTTCACACTTGAAGCAGCAGACTTTCATCTCTGCAAATGACCTACATTTATGGTTACGTTTGCAATAAAATAAAAAAGAAATTGCAACTTTGAATAGACGCACTGAGAATATAAAACACAAAGGTCTGATTCTCCTCTGTGACTTGTTTTCATGTGGGGGCTCTGAAATGCACTTAAACTTTATGCGCTCTTTGCTTATGGGGGTGGGCCAGCTGAACTCTGCCTTTGGAGCCCCGGTGCGCGCACATCGCGTGGGGATTGCTGACAGCACAAACACGCCACAGGCTGCCCTGCGACCTGGCGTCCCCCGGCCCTCTCACGTCTACAGCACAGACGGTATCTCTCACTCGATGGGGAGAGTCTGCAAGAGCTAGGCACTTGTGTGTTGTTTGAGTTTTGTGAACAATTTTTCAGTTTCATTGCCGTACTGAAAAGAAAATTAGTGGCTTGAGATTAGACTGAAAAGTTTTCTAAAATGTTTGTTTTGGCAAAACAAAAGAAGTTGTTATTGAATAAAACATTTGATCTCACACAAAATTTTTGTATATTTTCCAGAAATTCTTAAACATTCCCTAGGAATAAATTTTTAGTATTTCCTCAGCAAAACATCCTTTTTGGGTTCATACTTGGTATTTTTTAAAATACCAGATGCTTTGATGTTTTTTTCTTTTTTTTTTCCCTAATAGGAAAGAAATTTGAAAACTCAGCATGCATGCAAAATCTGGCAACTGCCCTCTTCATGCAAAATGTCTCCTGATTTTAGTTACTATTCTTAGACATCTGCTCGGTTTGTAGGTTTGTCTGGGGGAAGGTGATGTTATGAAAGCTGTCTTGCTTCTCAGCTGCTTTTCTCAAAAACATGGAGGTTAAACTCTGCATAGATTTTGCACTGAGGGATTTCTGGGAGTTGGGATAGATGGATTTGGGGGATGAGGGGTGCTTTGTTTAGCTTTCTTGGGTTTTAGGAATATGTATATGAATCAGTCACATCTAAATGGATTCCCTGTATTCAGAGATTATCTGAGTGATGTCTCAAGCACTGTAAATGGCAGTTCCAGTGGTAAGTCTTTTGCCTTACCTATCCCTATTGTTTAATCTCTGAACACTTGGGTGTGTGGCCGCTGATGGTCCATTTCTGATCACACCAACTCTTCTGCAATGGCTTCCAACTGGAAGCAAAATATCTGCTAATCTTAGGTGGCTCTGACACTGCAGAATTGAGAAGTTATTAGGGTGCTCAGAATCATGTACATTTTCTGCCCCTAAGCTGACAGTGAATGCCCTCAAACACCATTTTAGTATATAACTGAAAATGCTGTTCTCTGTGGTAGGTAGGTTTACACCCATCCTGTGTAAACAGGAAGAGCGCTGATGGTGGACACAGAGAAAGTGAATGAAAGCAGCTTTGTGGGCTTTTCTATCCTTCACCACTCCTGTGTATTGGGCAGATGCCATAGGGATAATATGAGGAAATTATGGAGATGTATTCAGGTAGCTTCTGTTTATACAAGGTGAAGATGCACATAAATCCACTGGCTGAATGATTCAGACCTGTCAAGTCTCGTGCATTATGCACAGGACTTATTCAATTAGCCCCTACCACAATGCCTATAACTCACGGAGTTGCAAAGGTGGTGCCACGGCCTTTCTCCCACTCCGTACCCTCCGTGTCAGGTGCAGCTGCATGGTCTCCGCCGTGCCTGCCAGCCTGCCTCCGGCTTCGGGATGGCCAGCGAGGCCCCGCTGCTGTGCTGCCGCCAGCAAGCTCTGCTGGCAGGCAAACCTTCCCTGGCCGGGACTGCACGTGGCTCGCTGTTGCGTGGCCCAGGCGGCCGAGTTTCGTGCACTGGATTAGAAAAAACTGTGAGGTCAAAGGATTGGCAAAGGCCGGGGTTTGTCAGGGAAGTTTATCTACGAAATGAAGACAGAGGCTGCTGAATCTGTTGGTTTAAAGAAGTTGTAATAAACACAAAATAATCGCATTACAACGTCATTAGTGTACATAGGGGTAAAGCTAATTTTACAGTCAACGTATAAATTACCACATATACTTTAAACTCAGGGCTAGTCTTTGCAGCAGCGCTTTGTTTCCCAGAGCATCCCGCCCCGTAATGTGCGAATGGGGACGGTGGTACGCGATGCCAACGTCTGAACAAAGCGCTCACCTCTCTGGTTTGATACACTGGATTGTAAGCGGTTTTCCTTCCGTGCTTCAGTAATTTAGGCAAGTTCCCATAACTGAACAAGAATAAGACAGATTTCCGCGAGTCATCTGGATTTTTTTGGCTGGGTTTTTTGTTTTGGTTTTGGGGTTTTTTAGCATCTTAGCATTCCCCTGAGACAAGTTGCCTTGCCGTGTTTTCCAAAAGGTGCTTAAATGAAACGAGCCGTAGTCCGTGTCGTGTGTGTCCCCCGTCGTCGTCGTCGTCGTCGTCGTCGTCGTCCCCCAGCTTTTAGTCCCTGTGCGCGCGGCGTACTCACTTCTCACGCCTTTGTGTCTCCGGCAGCGATGCACCTCCTGGGGCTGAACTGGCAGCTCCGGCCGGCGGAGGGACACACCTTCAACAACGGGCTGCGGCCGGGCGCGGCGGGCGCGGAGGACGGGGCGACGCTGCCATCTGGAGGCAGAGGTGAGGCTGCGGCTCCAGGCCCTCGGCGCGTCTTTTTAGCTCTCTTCCAGTTTGTCACCTGTATACTCACGCCGCGAGGTACGCAAAATCTTTTTTTTTTTTTTTTTTTAGGGCTGGTTNCCTTTATTCTCACGCCGGCAAGTACGCAAAATTTTTTTTTTTTTTTTTTTTAAGGCTGGTTGTAGCATTGCTGGTGTTTTCTGCGTTCTGCTGCTGGACGTTGTTCGCTGCCCAGGTGCGGCTGCTCTTACTCTGTCCCTCTACGCGTCAGTGCACAAAACCATGTAATTTCTAGAACCTCATCTACTAATGAAGAAGCGGTCAGGCAAAAAAATACGTGTACGTTTTACTAGGTATGATATGTCCTGTTTCCTTGTATAGCTTAGAGGTCTCGGAGGAAAGCCTGACTCAGTGGGAGAGGTACATTGTACTGCGTGGGAGAAGTCAAGAACTTTGGCTTCCAAGATGGGACCAAATCCCTGGTTTTTTTCTTTCTGGGCTGTAATTCTAATGGAAAATGGTGAGGACGGCAGAATTTGACCCATAGTAAAGAATCTGTCCTGTGATACTACTATGAGCAATGTAGGCAACAAATGGATTCTTCTGAAGAAAAACTGCTCCAGTGGAGGATGGCAGAGACAGGGCAATGAACAGAATGAGTGAAAATCTAGAAACAGAAATACGTTCTTAAACTGAGAAAGTACATATTAAAAATACAGAGAAATTACATGCCATGACAAGGATTTTAATCATTTAAATTGAATGCGGTTTACTGGTGAGGTTCAGGTGTTTTCTTTGCTACATCACGATAAGGTTTTCCCTGGTTCTTAAAAAAAACGTGCTAAGAAGACAGAACGTTTCAGTTAGTCAGAGCGCCTCACAGGCCTGAGTGTACTGCGAAGGTGGGATGGGGTGCTGAAACAGAAGAGAAGAGCAGTTCTTACTGGTCAACCGATAAGTTTTGTCCAGAGCTGAGCATCGTCTTACTCTCAGGACCTGTGGCTCGTATGAAACTTCCTGATTGCCAAAGCAAGTGTTAGAAACTAATGCTAACACAGGATACTTGCATTGGATGTATTGGAAGAAACCCAGTTAAAATACAGCTGGGAAAGGAAGCCGAGTTGTTCTTTGGTGTGCCCAATCATTTCATGGGTTTGCTTGTGTTTTCAGTAAATGCTGCTGCTCAGCCTTTTCACGTTTTCTGTGGAGGGACTAAGCTTGGGTTCTTCCTTTTCATGAAATCTGACATACTAGTGGTGGCAAAAAAACCCTGTAGGTTTTCAGACAGTGGTTTGTTGGCTTGGCTTTCATCTCTGACTGACTGTAGGTCAAACTGGACGAACAGCACATCCCTAAGTACAAGGCAGAATGTTTATATTACTGCTGAACTTCTTCCAGATTGTGCACAGGTGAGGGACCCAATGGTTTTAGACAGAAACCCGAAGAGCTCAAGTCTGCAATTACGGTCACTTAGCAGACAACTGCAGCGTTTAACACATTTTCAAATTCCCTCCCCTGCAGCTTTTTGTTGCCATCTCTGTGCAAATATAGGGCAGCAGGACTGTTGAATTGGAATGTGCTCATCTGCCTGGGGCACTTCAGTGCAAATTCTGGCAGTTTATCCCAGCCCCACTCTAATTAGCTTTGCACATTTGAAGAGGCTGAGATGCCGGCTGTTTGGGGAGCAGTAACCTCCCGTAGAGGAGACAGGGAGGTAGAACTGCTAGTTATGTCTTAAAGTGCTGCAGTTAGCTTTCCTCAGAGTGTGTTGGAAAAATTTACTTGTTGTTCTGACATTTTGTAGAAGGTTGCTGAAATGTTAATAATCTGAGTGAAGGGGGGAGAACAATAGTTAGGCCAAGTAATCTTCCACAGAGGAATAAAATGAATGACAGGTTTGGATGGACACAAGGAATATCTAAAAGACAAATTCTCATAGCAGGGTAGTGTGAAAAGTTTTTCTACCTCACCTTTCCTTCTATTATGTCCAGGTTAATATTGCTATCCCAGCAGTTTTTAGGAAAGCCTCTGACAGCTTTTAGCACAACAACCATTTCAGGGCTCAGGGCTCTGGCTGTGGAGAGTGACCTTTCTATAATTGACACAACTCAGGATGAAGCCATTCTTTTCAAAACATGGGTCTCCCAAAGAAACCTTTAACCCCTAGACTGAGAACGGCCACTTAAACACAAGCTGTGCCTACTCAGCAAGCAAGGCATTTTAAAGTAGAGC
>VZTL01010199.1:0-23139 GCA_013400535.1 Scopus umbretta
TGGGGAAGCCTTAAATAGTGTATGCATAGAAAACTGCACAAAGCTGTACAAAAAACATTAAAAAAAGTTTCAGCGTGCACTCCAACACAAAACTTAAATAAGGAAGTAAGATGGCCTCCTAGGAGAGGATAAGGACAATCTATCACCTGATGAAACAGACATTGCTTAAAACATAAATGAACTGTTTCACTATTCACAAAGGGGGTGGGAGAGGGAGGAATGCAAGATATATATTTTGTAAGGGAGAAAGACTTATGTCAGAACAGGGATCAAGAAATTAGTACATCTAAAGACTGACAAGACTCCAGGGGCAGTTGTGCGTGATCCATACCAGATTTTGGAAGGACATGACAAAGTAAATATGAGAACCTTCAGTGGATATATTCAAAAGCTCTCTGGAAAAGTAGAGGTATGAGGGACTTGAGAGAAGCTAGCACAGTACTGATATTTGAGAAGGGATCGAGGAGACATCTATGAAAAATACAGACATGCAGTCGTGACTTTGGCAGTAGGGAACTTACGGGAAAAACTAAATTACAGGACAGAAAGGGGAACACCTGGAAAGTTACGATTTAATTAAGGACAGTCAGCACGGATTCACATAAAGCAAATCATGCCTAACAAATCAGATTTATTGAGGAAGTAACAGAAAGACCAGGCAAAGGTTAAGCCATGGACATAAGGAAAGCTTTTGATACAGTACTGCAGAAAAGGCTAAGCCTGCAAGGTAAGAAAGAGTAAGATAAAGAGTGAACTACAGAGTAGATGGGGTACTGAAAAATTAGTTTAAGGGAAAGGATTCTGTGTATAACAGCTGATAGACATAGAACACATGCTTCTGCAGCTACCCATATATCTGAAATTTGGAGTTGGGAGTGAACTGTGCTCTGAACACAGAGGTCAAAGAATCCAATTTTGTTTATTTGTCTGATTTTTTTTTTTTTTTTATTATTTTGTATGTTAAGGAAAACAGCTTTCATTACTTCCATTAAGGAAATAGGGACCTCATGGAGAAAAGTTAAACTCATTCTTTCATTTCTGAGTTTCAGCAGTTGTCTAGGCCAGCCCTAAAGAGATACTCTATTTCCTTCTCTAGCCCTACATTTGATATCCAGCAAAAACACACAATGGGATGCATGGAGAATGCAAGAGTGGTGAGTTTTACCAAAGATACAAAGAGTCTGTGTGGTATATGCATATGTAAGGAAGAATCAATACAAAACAGTCTAGAACTCTGAATGAAGTAAAAGGGGCTATTGTCCTTTCCTTCCTGAGAGTAGGCAGGTGGTCTCTATAATGACTACATAAAGAGTTTCCAGGTACAGTAGTAGGATGCAACAGTATCTCCTGACAGTTTTGAAACACATCACTTACCACATCATCTCTGTCTTCCCACTCAACCTCAGAAAGATCCACACTACTGTAGTTTGGCTTTCTTCGTTTCTTCCCCTCTTCATACTGGCATAAAAAAGGTGAAATATTCAGCACATTCTGTTTTATTTGCACAAAGATTTTTTTATCAGAAGATTTTAAAAATTTGCTGGATGCATGCTGATTGTATGCAATAGACATAACAGTAGGTAGCTTAATTCATACAAAGTGCACCATATTGCTGCATAAATGTTGTCTGTGAACCAAAAACCTACATCACACATGATTATTTGCACAATCTCTTGCCATGATACAAAGCTTTTCTTGACTGCCACACTGGAAAGTCAAACTCAGCAGTTGTACCTTCTTCTCTCCATATGGAAAATACATGAGACCTTAAACTTGTACTTTTATTTCAACATCTCAAGCTAGCTCTTTCAGCTGTACAGGAAGTTATACTTACTATCATCTTATCAACAAAATGTTTACCCATTTCGCTTTAAACAAGATAAGATGCAAGTCTTGGGAAGTATGGTGTTAACATTTGCTGATACTACATTTTATCTACAACTTCATGGGGGGAAAAGTAATATACTAATAATGATAATTTATTGGGTTTTATCACTAGTCACTCTTCCACTGTAAATCACACATTTAAAATAAACATTCTAGTGACAAATTGATTTGACACCAAGGTGTTTATAATGTAGGAAATTCTGCCCTCTGCTGAACATTCAAAATCAGAGAGCCTAGTAGTAGAACAAAAACCTTGCTCAGTGGAAGAAATAAAAAGCATTTAGGAAGATCTGTGAATAAAGAACCTAACTGGTTAAGAAAAATTATAAGAATATTTTTGAAAAAAAATTGGGAGAGGATCACATAATATGAAATCTGGTCTTTTATCTTTTATGATGCGTATAAGTGGGAGGGAAAACCACAAGTCCTTCTGTGAAGTAGGAGACATTTGGATACTGTGAAAATTCTCCAAACTGCTTTTGTGAATGCCCAACAATAGCATCATAGAAGGACAGCAAATGTATCTGCAAGGCAGTATATACAGTCGATTCTCCTCCCTCAGGGTAGGACCAACTATACCATAAACCAAACCTGTCAGTGCTTGAGACAGCCAATTCATCACTGGGGCCAGTGGTGCAGGAACTTTCAATCACATTCTGCAGATTACAGAGAGACTAGAGAGGCCAAAGAAAAAACTTGCGCTCTGAGCATTAAGAAGGTTATTCCTATCCTGACTTTCTCCTCTCTAAATTAAAAGATTCTCATGTGAATCACACAGCTGCTTGTGTAGACCACAGTGTTTAAAAATAGGCATGACAAAATCTTCCTGACGAACAGCAGACTTTAAAAAATATTGACTAGTGGATCCTAATCACAAAGAGATTTTGAGATATTGGTAGCGCTATAAAATTTCTTCTAGCACAGGCTTCACTGAGCCTTAATTCTTGCTCATAATAACTTGGATACTCCAATTATTTCTACAGATGATTCTTTTGGGAAACTACGTGGGATAAAATCCTGAATCAATTCTGTTATTCTTTTGAAAAACAAAAAATCCTAGTAATTCTGTTGGTGTAAGTCTTAGTCTAAGTTCTGAGAACTCATGCAGGTGCAGTTGAAGAGTACTTTCACGTGCTTTTCTTGCCCTTCTGCTAGAAGCCACCATTCTTGTAAGAACAAGGTTATCTACTTCTGGGCTAATGCTATTCAACAGATGGGTAGAATGATGTAAAGAATTTCTGCTTTCAGCACATGCTTATACTGTGAATTCAAGCAGCTCAGTGCTATGATTAATTCTTGCTATGTGACGGCTCTGATAGCCAAAGAGATAACTATACCCAAGTACAAAATTTGCAGCCAATATAGTTAAATCTCACAAGAATAAAATATGAGAGGATAACATACAGTTCATTAGCAGGGCTTGATTTTTGTAGCTATGTTTTGCAAGCCTTTCATTATGGCTGCAGCTATATCAATATTATCTTTAATCTTTACAAGGAGTAACTATGTCTACTCTCTGCGGCTGCATCAATTAACCAAGCAAATCGTAGATCTGATTTAGTCATTCCAGTATAGAAATGGTTACATTCAAGCTCTGAAATACTGAGAGCTGAAAAGTGTTACATAGAAGTTAGCTGGGATCATTTGAGTAGAGCAAACAGTTCCTGTACTGGTTCCAATGTTTAATTACATCCTTACTCACAGATGTTGAAGAGCTTCTGGGCTATACTGCATTCTCAGACACATATGCAAATCCTTACTTATGACAATAGGAGTTGATCTTGTGTGTCTGACAGCGGACATAAACTTCAAACAAAAGGCAAACCATTTGCATCACATTGATTATGGGTTCTGTATGTATTTTAATCATATAGATTCCACACCTTGCACTCAAAAAGCAAAAACAAAATCCAAAAGCAATCAAATGAGCTGGATAAATAAAAAAAAATTCAAAGTTCTGTAGTAAAGCCAGAATTGGAAGCATTCATGTCTTAAAAAATCAGATAAGCAGAAACAAAGCCAAAACCCCAATGCTTAAGCAAGGGTTAGGCTCTATAAGCACTTGAAGGAACTGGAAGTGCAGTACTTACACACATTTAGGACAGAAACTAATAAAGTATCGACATGCCTAACCCCTCATTCAGCTCTTACACTTCAGGAGCTACTGTTCAATTGCCTACATGGGAATTAAATAAGTAAAGAGTAGTTCAGAAAAGGATGGCAGAGAAAACAAAAACCAACTTCCAGTAAGGACAGGATACCAAGAAATAGCAATTATCTGCATATCTGGGTAACTTTGCTTACAAATCTAACCTTCATAAAGATATTACATTATTCCCAGCAGTAAATTTATGTATCTTTATGCTTATGTAACTAGGGCCTAAAACATAAATGCAAGTAGATCAAATATAAAATACTTCATAACACTGCTGTTCAATTTGCCATTCTTCTCTAGCTTCTTTCTAGCTTTATTGCTTAACTAATTTCTTAGTAAAAGTTATTCATAGACAGCGAAGCAATTCACCACCTTTTAAAAATGGCATTCATTATCTCTTTTTCTCTGGTAGCAAACCTAATCTAACACTTTATCTCTGAGACTCCTGGGTGAAGTATAAAATACTGATTGAAGGCTCAAGCCAAACCAGTCCGCAAGATTACTATAAAGCATTGAAACAAATTATTAAGGGACCCACTGGGAAAGATAGAAACTAGTAGTTCTACCAAATTACTCTGATTTAAGTCCGTAAGGAAAAGAGCTAGATTTAAACTGTTTGCTGTTAATCTACTTTGGCCAGTATAAAATGTGTGGTGATATTACATAGTAGTTAACCCCTGGGGGAAAAAAGAAAAAGATACTGATTTTTTTTTTTTTTAAATATCTGGACTGCAATACAAGAATATTTTTGTCTGTTCAGAACTACTATAGCTCCAAAATATTTTTGTTTGTGGAAAGAAAACAGGAAATGATTTTGTTTGGTAATCAGAATGAGCTTTATCTGACTCAGTATCTTTTATTTGAGGCTTGGCCAAACTCTTACAGCACTGGATGATTTAAACAAATTGTGACGTGTACTGTTTAAAGACTGAATCACTTTTTTTCACTACCCCATATACAACCATTTACATGTGCCATTATTAAACTCTTAGCTTTGATTTTTTTTTTTTTTAACACAAGCAGTCCTAAACCATCTGCATTGAATATGACCTGCCACGTGTTTATAAAGTCAGAGTGTAGCAATCTGATCATAGAGGGAGCAAGCTACATCTTAACAGCTGCAAGCCTTGGGTCTAAGGTGATTGGAATTTCTCAGACATGCTCCATCTGGATAATGGGGAGGTAGGAGAGAGTAAGTTGCTATGATAGCAGCCTTGGAAGTGTCGATAGATTTTAGTGAATAGGTTGTTTAGCCACACTTGTGGAATCATCTGTGAGAAAATATTACAGCAAGAAAGTATCTACTAAACAACAACCAAAAGCTAGAGTGGTAAAATAGTTTCAAGGGAAAGCTCTTCCTTGCCAAACTACTATCATACGTACAAAAGCAAGGAATCAGGAACTAAAAAAAAAAAACTTCCTCAAATTTTAAAACAAAAAGGAAAAGCATCATTAATGAAAATTACACACTTTTACGTATAGTTTTAAATAAACAGACACAGACTGAATACACTGTCATTACTGCAATTCCCTGGTCTACCCAGTTATTCAGCTACCTCCATTCTCTAAGATTCTGGACACTAATGTTACCACTTATTTATTGTCTAGTGTAGCTCTGACTGACATAATGCAAAGACTACAGCTGTTTGAATGGAAACTGCATTGAACCTGACTTTACACGGTCGATGCAATGGCTGATATCAAGACCTTTACCAGCTATCCATCCTAGCATAAATTGCTACTGAACCACATTATTCTTTATTGAGGTGACTGTGCAAGGGGAAAGCTCGTAAGCTCGTGTAAGTTGGCTTACACCAACTTTAGGAGCAGCATCATCCATTTCTGTCACCGGTCCTTCAAATGTGTCGTCTTTGCTCTTTGTATAGAATAAGGCAGGAGTATATTGCTGCTTCCTTTCCTGGCTGCAAAGGGGGAGTACATCTCTGAGTGAGGCACTTCTCCAAAAAGAGCCATGCCACTCTGCTATATAAATGTGTACAGAAAGGAATAGGAGAGAGGTGTTTCCTTCCTATTTTTCAGCAAGGTTTGTAATAATTCCAAATATCAAAATCCATTAAGCATGGATTATGTCCTTCAACATTAGTCCATTAACAAAGTAATGCTTCTATCACAAAATGCTTGGAGTTTAAATACTATGGGACAAAGACAAGATAATGGAAAATACAGCGGAAGGTCATGAGAAGACAGGGGAAGAGATCACTTCAATAGACTGATTCATACTCTGACATTTAAAAAAAACAAAGCCAAAACAAAACCAAAAAACCCCCGCAGTGAAAAATTCCCTTCACTGCTTCACCTGTTTATATAATAACACCTGTGTGTGGCTGAGCTTTCATTCACCATGTGCTACGTAGCTCCAAAACATTCTGCCAGGGAATACATGCAAAGCAGCATTCTATCTCAATGTAAATCCCTACTGCTTGGCTTTTAAGCTCTTTATTTATTTTGGATTTTTTTTTTCTGCTTACATGATCCTGATTTGTTTTTTGTGATACTTTTATTTCATCTAGTTTGTGGCCTCAAATGATCTTTTATTGATCTGCTCTTAATCTTGAACTTGTAGCAACTCATAGGTGTCCAGCCGAAACCAAAGTTGCTTTCTATACAAAGCTCCTTATTTTAATGTTAAAAAGGTAACATCTTCATTTTCTTAGGAAAATAGGAAGAACAACTTCCCTTTCCAAAAAGAGACTTTCATGACAAGCCTATCATTTAAGATGTTAATCCATAAGATCCTTGGTTATGGTTGGCAGTAAAAAACAGCTATTTTGGACTGATTTTTCATGCCAGATGGCAGTAAAAAACTGCCATACTAAAAAATTTGCAGAAATACTGCAGAGAAAAGCTGACAACAGGAGCTACATCATGTGCTAGGGAAAAGAGAATAATGCAATTCTAAGTTTCCAGGCAGAGAAAAAGTAGGAACAATTAGATGCACCGTGTACACAGAACCCTCTAGCAAAGTCTCAGAAGAAAATAATTCTCATGCCACGTGTATTTAAATTACTCTGTCTACTTACACTTGTAACATGCGTTTGCATTACAAATGGTGCAGTAATGTTTCAATTGATGAAAGAAATATGGAAATATACAGGGTGAGGTAAAAGCAAATACAAAAACCAGCTTTAAGTCACACACCTACAGACTGGACAAAAAGTATGTCAGCTGAGCTCACATTTTCAGGTGGATTGCAGTTGATTAGCAATGTGACATGTATGGGATTTACTCTGCTGAAAAAACGACCCCTCTATTTAGGATTTTATTTGCATTCTTAGGACCTTATCATTTGGGATTATGTAAAACTGGCAGCTGCTTATAATTATTTGGGGTTTGAGTAGAAATAATTAAAAACATCTGCCTTTATCTTAATACTACCAGACTTAAGCCCATGAGCTC
The DNA here is from genome assembly GCA_013400535.1 of Scopus umbretta. NCBI lineage: Eukaryota > Metazoa > Chordata > Aves > Pelecaniformes > Scopidae > Scopus > Scopus umbretta. The sequence goes on from VZTL01010199.1 coordinate 7,460, forward strand.
GGTTATACCTAACTTCAAAGCTGAAAGCAAAGAATAAAAGAAAGCTTCACATATTGCTAACAAATTTTCAGTGATTCATTTATATGTACAACCAGTTATTCAACAGCCTTCAAACCTTTAATTATCTTTTAAATATATGTAATTTTGCACTTCTAATTAGATAGCAATTTAATGCTCTCACAGGGATTCAGATGGGCTGTCTTTTTTGAAATGTAAACTCCAATAGGAATAATCATTGATATTCAAGTGACTGAATTCTTCAGTTATTTAAATGAACGTGCGGCATTTACACTGTTCAAATCATTTAAATATTCTGCTGTCAGCTACAGCTGTAGAGTTTTATGGAGTTGCTGAATAAAGCAAGGGTAAGTGTAGGTTATCTTACTTTCCAGGCGGGACTCCCCAGAGAGAAATGAGATTTGCTGCTTATGAAAGGCTAACACTGCTTAAGTGGGGCATTAATGTTTCCCCCGAGACTTGGATTTCTCTGTTTTTCTATATTAGGAGAAACAAATTTTCCCAGAATTTACAACTACGAAAGACTTAATACTGACCTAGCAATCTTTAAATACTCCAGGTCCTTTAGCTTAATACAGTATATCATGACAGTCAACATCTGAAGTTTAAAATGGTTACTTCCTCAGGCAGCTAAACCACCAATATATTTTGGTGAAGGTATTGCGATATATACATGGGCTTTGATTTCCACATGTAACTTTCCCTATTAGGACTGATCAAATTCAAGATGTGCATCATTTTAAAGCAAGCAGTGTATCAGTTGAATTGGTTTACAGCGATAAAAAGAGCATTCACACATAGCCATTTGAAAAATCACAATTACTAGCCTTCCAGAGCTTATACTGAGAATATGAATACATGCCTCAGTCTTCTCAGAGAGGGAGAGCATTTTGATTTAAACTCAGAAATATTACAAACCCCTTAATCATCATGGATATTATTAGATTAATAAGTCATAACACATTCTTAATCTCTAGTTTTATCAAAAAATGATAGAATCTGAATAAAAGATGCAATTTGATTCCATAACATATGCATTTGTCTTTAAATGCATATTCTCTTTAATTAAGGAACTTGAGCTCCTTGTTCAGGAACTTTGAGTATTCTACCCTAAACGAACCTAATAATTACCAAAAACAAAATCCCTCTTTAGTCCCTGAAGAAAAATACAAATTCCATTGCAAACTATGAATCAAAAAAAGCCACAGACTTCACAAAATCTACTAGCAATCTTGCTACTATTCATTGAAAACCACACAAATATGAGGACAGAGAGGCAACAGTACTAACCCCTAACACCAGGTAAAATTCACAAATCTGTGACTATGGCAGATGTTAATCTTTCAGTGGCGTTCCTTAATTTCCTTGTAATCCCACTACACTTTGCTAAGAAAGACGTTTTCCCCTGTCACCAACACGTAACACACTACACAATGACAGTTACAGTGATGAGCTACCAGCCACAATTAATACGGTGTTTGGGTTTAAGTGTATGTAAAAAGTATCTATCACTTGTTTATTACTCTTCCTTTACATTCAGGAAGCTCATTTCTTTGGCAAACCGTAACATCATCATGACATACTTTGCATTTTAAAATTTAATAGAATAACACCTAGCACACTGCAAGGGCTAACAGGATACTGAAAAGCAAGCAATTAAATCTGACCTAACTGTTGCCGAGAAGAACTTTCTCCTCATGCACACGTTTCAAGCACGTGTAAGGCGCCTCGGAAACCAAGTTACTGCCTCGAAAATCTCAAAACTTTGAACTCCCAAACAATTAATTTTTTTTTCCTAAACAGTAAGTCATGGTTTTAAACGAAACATAAAATTCAGAATTACATCACACAACTTAGAATGTCCTCTCGTGGAAAATGAACTACTGCTCGGTAAAAAGGTAGACTGCTAGTCAAAACGCAGCATATAGGAGCATTCTGACGTAGCAATATTGAAAAAACATGAAATAGCATTACCATCGGCTACAGAGCCTTGAGCTACCACCGGAGAGTTTTTGCATGGGAAACGCACCCCGAAAGGGTGTAACGTGGAAAAACATTTGGGACGCGCTCATCCACGACGTAATTAAAAAACCAACCCAAAAAAGGCTTTGCACTACAGCGGCGCGCCCGCACTTGCGTTCCCGCTGAGCCGCGCTCCCGGCCTCCAGCAGCGCGGCTCGCGCGGCGGAGCCCCCCCCGCCCCCGCGCAGCCCCGCCCGCGCGCAGCCCCGCCGNGGCGTCGGCAGCGCCTGGGGAGGGCGGGGGACGGGAGCAGCCGGTCGCCGCTGGGAGAAAGGGATGGCACGGCCTCAGGTGGCCTGGGGCAGAAGAGGGCAGCAAGAGGAAGGGAGGCAAAGTCAGAGTTTCTGCGCATGTGAAGCGCGCGGGTGATCTGCACTCGGCCGTTCCATTGGCCAGGCCTCCCCAGCCATCCCTTTTCATCCTTCCACGGGCATTTCTGAGGGATTCCGTATTCCCGGATTATCGTGATTTCACCGAGTTGCTTCTCAAGACTCATTGCTCCAGTACCGTCGTTCAGAGAAGAATGTAACCAAAAGATCTTTCTGGTCCCTTCACGGCAGCACTCACCCCCGCGATACCCCCCAGCCAGCACTTCAGCAACCCCCATAAACCTCCACAAGAACCTTCCGAGTAGCTAGAAAGTACTTTCCTCTTCTTCCTTCGATGACTCCCACCAGCTGCCCATGCACACGCAACCAGTTGTCCTAACTGAAAGCCAAGTTTACTCATAAAAAAAAGCAGAAGAAACGAGAGGAAATCTCCAAGAAAAACATTTTTAAACATAAACCCAGTAGGATAATCAGCACAAAAATGTAGCTAGCGTAATGATTAAATATACTGGTCAGCATAAGATAAAAATCTGGTGTAACAGGAAGCACTCTTCCTCAGCGGCTGTTTGCTACGCTGCCTGTCTGCTCTCGGTCCCAGAAGACAATTCCTTAAAAAGCAGTATGTCAGCTTCAGAACGAACAGATATGGCCGCAGGGGTTAGTAACTCAGGAGTCTAGTAATATCCTAGCTTTACATCACCGTAGGAAAATATAATAACAATATAAACCAGTGGGGATCAAGTCAGTAATCGATGTAACTTGAATGTAAACTCTAACCCACCTAAATAATTTTAGATAATGTCTTTGGTGAGCTATCTGATTCCAGTCCTACATGCCTGTTTTCACACACTTAGTGTCATGAATGTCATGGAATGTTTTGCCACTAGTTACAATGGTATCAGGATTCAGCCTGCAATACTAATCTACGGGCCCAAGCCAGCAATCACTTCACTCTCAAAAACTCCACTGAAGTCAAGACTCCCATTACGCACTACTGACAGAACCCAGAGGTAAAAATGACTCTTCCAAAAAAATGAAATTAACAGACCATGAATATATCATAATGAGTTCCCTGTAGTTGACAGCTTATGGGCTCCTGCCCAACATTTTGATTTCAAAAAGACAGACTGTTGTATAAGGTAATGAAATAAGTGCCTTCAAGATGTACACTGGGGTGAGGGATAGGAACAGAAAACCACCTAAAACCTCCTTAAAACGTGCCACCATGACAGAAATAAGGAAAGAGGATAACGCCCTTTGTCAGTCTCACTTAAAGCTATCCACTGTTCCTGGATTTCATTACCTTCTGTTTATTAAAATATCTATTCCATAATGAATAAATACTAATATTTTTTAAGGAAGTAATGTGCCAGAAGAAAAAGGGACAGTACAGCAAATGCATATGTTATCAAACCCTTGAGATGTAGGTAGGGAACTTTCAAATGTATATTACTATGGCTTGCAAATATAGGCTGTCAGATGTACCTGTGATACCTGAAGATTTCAAAAGCATTTGTAGAAATCCAGACCAAGCCATGATTTTAGTATCATGAAAATTGGGGAATGCTATAAAAAAACCCAATACATTTATATCCAGGTTAGAATGGGATATTAAAAAAAAAACATTTGGATTTTAATACATACAGATAAGAAAAATTACTCTGCAGGTAGTGGCCAATCATGAACGAAAAGCAACCCCCTATCACATTTTCCATTGCAACAGCTAAAGATTTTGAAGACAACTTTTCCCCACACTGGCGTTTCCCACAAAAAAAAAAAAAAAAAAAAAAAAAAGTTTAATATAAAAAGTTTACATTAAAGCACATTTAATTCAGCATTTTAACCACTGAGGTGAATTAACATAATTAGTCTAACATAAATTTTCAAATAGCAAGTTATATGGAAAGATACAGAATGCTATGACAGTCAAATTTTAGATCATCGCTGTGCTTGTAACTTCATCTCTTTTAAGCAATTTTTAGGTTATGTCTATGGTGCAGCTGGATGTGAGATAAAAGCAAAATTACACAAATAGTCACTTGACATGGATGAGCTAGCTGGGGTAACAAAACAGTGAAGATGCAGCAGAAGAGTGAAGGTACATTAAAAATCTTTGTATATAATCCAGGTTCTCTAAGGAGGTTTTGTACAGCCACTATTGCTGCCTCTTCTCTGCTATGGTTACCAGATAAAGCTCAGTGGGCAATCTCAGTCAGAAAGAGAAAGAACATGGAAGAATGGATAAACAAAAGGCCAGAAAAACACAGTGAACATGACAACAAAATGCTAAAACACAGAAGAGTAAGAGTAGACAAACATTACAGGAAGACTGAAAATACTGGTTGTTTATTGTGATGAGAATGTTCAATGAGATAACAATCACAAATTATTGCACAAAGTAAGAAATCAAAAAGAAAAAATAGATCAGGAGCTTCTGCTTTCCTTATTCATACTGTAAGAACTACTTCTAATGGAATCTAAAAGTTGAATTCAAAATAGAAACTGTGCATAAAATGGTTACAATATGAAAAATCACTACTATGAGTGTAGAGGTGAAAAAAACCAGTCACTGGAGCAGGTTAATGTAACTGACTGGGGTCTGAGCTGTCTATACCTAGCTATATAGCTTTAGTGACTTACCATTGGAATGATAAAAAAGCCAATGGGATAATTTGCAGGAGCCATTTCTGAGAATTGTATTGCTTATTGGTCAGTAATTTGCCAAATTCTCTACAGGTATTGTCTTCCTTTCCACATTTGTGAAATATTCTACCATCCAGAATCATGGGTGATAGGCTTAGAGGAAAAATGACAAACCATTTCTTTTAAAATTCCTTCCAAGATACTATAATGCCTCCTTTGCCATTAGACTGTCTATCCATTTTACTGTGAAGTTACTGAAAATGTTTCTCTGTTCACCCATGGAAGTCCCTGTTCAACTTTTCATACGCTGTACTCCAGTCAAAAATAAATGGGGAAACAGCAAGTGCACATACAAATGTTGATTAAGTGTGTAATTCCTAGCCCAAATCTTAGAAAGACAAATTCTTTTGCTCAATAAAAGCATCAGATATGCTAATGACTTAATAAATCATGCTTTTCAATAATTTCATTTTTATATGAAATTATCCATCCAAGTAATTCCATTTTCTACTAAAATATTGTTGAAATCGGACGTTACTTGAAGTGCCTGTATGAGAAATACATATGGCATCCATGTGTATACAGCAGTGGAATTATTAATACCATTACTTTGCTAGGAGTTGATAGTGATGGAACACTTGCATGTACTGTTCCTAAACAATGATGCAATCAAGAATGTACAAGTTCTCTAGGGTGTTAAGCTGATAAATATTTGCATAACAGGCACTTCTATTTTTCTTGCTCTGATTAATGCAAACAAGATGATAAGGGAAACTAAAGGGAAAATTTGCTGCTATTTCTCTTTTAGTACAAAAATCCCTTGTGCTCCTATTTTGCTTAAGAATATGCTTTACTGTAATTTCTGCACATATATTAAATTAGCTTTAACACTTTAACATGACAAATAGGGGTTATTACATAGCAATAGAGCATTCTAGCATTCCGGTTCAATGTAAAATGAACATAATTACAGCAATTTTTGGCTTTGCTATTTTGCAGTAATGGAGGCCTGCATCTTTTGCAGAAACAACTTGTATGTTTATTTTCTCTGATTTTTTTTCATGCTAACCTTTGTTTAGGAGGTAAATCTACCAAGAATTGTAATGTGTTATCAAGCAATATAAAGTAACTGGCCTGTTGTATTTAGTTTTTTAATGACTATTACATTATTCACATTAAAAGAAAAACAAATGCAGCATATATAGCTAAATGAAATAGAACAGTAAATAGTGTTCTTACCAAAGGCCTAAGTTCCGGATGAGTCAAAATATATCCATTGTTTGTAATTGCAAAAGCATATCCATGAATACCTAACTGTAAGAGTAAATGAGAAAGAAATACTAATTAGCATGGTCTCCAGTAAATTCTTAAACAGAAAATCAGGCAAGAATTTAGTTTTCCAGGGCTTAAAGCTGGCATTCATAACCCTTTTCCACATAGTATTCATTGTAACATATGCAAAGCTCTGATCCTTCACATTTTGTGAAAATGAGAACCTGTCATTGTGATGAATTCAGCATATAGCACAATTTTAAAATGTCACACACACGTTGCTATTTAGGGCACTTATTTCTATGTGCTTTAGAGTGAATTAGATATACACATATATATGAGACACCATAGCAGGTGGCATACACTACAGCATGTGCCAAAACAAAGGGATACTGGAATTTAGTAAATTCACATATTCCCAGGAATGGCTAGGTTCAGCCTACTTCATTTGTTCAAGAGATGTTGTAAAAGAACCATTTAAATCAATGGTACTGAACGTACAGTTATAGTGAGCAAGCAGTGGCCTGTCGTATGTGATATTTACATCCGGTAGTCTTAAAGGTATTTTACCTCTCTGTTAATTCAAGCTCATCTGGAGCCACAGATGGACGCATATTTCTACTAAAGAAACTCCTGTAAGTTTACATATTTGTACTGAGTGGAACCATGGGAGATCATTTGAGAGCACTGAAATGCTTTATGAGCCTGAACAGTATATGTAGTCAAATGTAGCACTGTACTTATTTAAATAACAATACTACTCTTTTAACAGTATGCCTATTGCACAGTTGTTTGCACCCACTGAATACAATAAATGCACTTTCAAATCATTCATGTGGTCCTTCAAACAAGCATAAACTTGCTGCTAATGCAGAATCTTTCTGCAGCTTCAGTGCATAACTTTTATCATGCAGAGTACCTCTCGCTATACTTTCTCGCCAATATTTTTTTCAATTCTGAAGTGATGTAATACAACATCCCATATAACTTTATTTAAGCATCTTGATGCACTGAGGTATTAAAAAAACAACCAACTAAACAAACAAAAAAACAAACCCAAAACTCCAGAACTATCGTGCTTTGGTATTTACATTTCTCGCTACTAACAACCTTTTTATTTTACTTTAGTACGTTCTTAAATGCTTTGCTGAAGTGGGTCCTTAGGAATTTGGCGTAAAGCAACATAAGCAAGGCTGACAAGTCAGAATCATTTCTAAGCAGCAAGTAGGACAGCAAGTCTGTTGGCTTCTGGAATTTTCTGGAAATATAAACCAGAGTATGATATTACGGCAAGGTCATAGAGAAAACATACCAGGTAGATTTATACCATCTCTCTGTGAATGACTGTATATGATCAACTGTATCTGCCATATAGAAGATTGTTTCATAAATTAGCAGTTTTCCTAAAGCAATAAACTTTAGTGAAAGTAATAGAAGGTGATATGTTCTTGGCATCTCTTCATAAAGGAGGGATAACCAAAATAATAACAGTGGACATATTTTACCTATTATAGTATGACAAGTGAACTAGCTGTTGGCTAAATATCAGATCTCAAGTATAATTGTCTGTGTTGATAACTGCAGAATGACATCCAAGCAATGGAAGTCAGGTAAGGAAACAAATGTGGGTGGTATACTTCATAGGAAAAAAATATTTTTCTGTTTGAAGCATACCCAGACTTAAAGGGTAGTATTTTATTATGTGTTGTGCAATATGTGAAACTGCACACTCTCTGCACTTAAAATGCTTTGGTTTGAGAGATACTACCATTTACAGCAGCATTGCCATTTTAAACCTTGAACTCTGTCTCTAAGTGACAGATTCAGAAACAAAAAATCTTTTTCTAACTGCTGTAAAATGCCACATGAAAACTAAGTATCACTAAATCCAACCCTACCTTATTTAGGAGAAACTGTCACTGACATCTGTGGAAGTTTAGCCTAGATAATGACTGCTGAAAATAGCTTATTGTTATTATTCATCTTCCTCAGTATAAAATCCACCTCATCCAAGCTGAGGTCAGCAGAATTCTATTTCCAACCAATCACTTTACATCCCTGTGTGAATTTTATTTCACATGCTGCCTCTACAGGAATGGGTCCCAGGGGTGATTTTGCTCTTGCAATTGCATGGTCTTTTTACTGTTCAGAAATGTTTATGGTATGTGAGACTGGATGTTATAACTCAAGTGATTTCACTAACCTAACTGTATTGCATGATATTGGTGCCTCCTGTAATAATCCTCTCTTGCATTACATCCTGCAATATAAAATGTACCTTCAAATAAATGTCTGATATTCAGAAAGAGGATTGCATATTACTTCCACAGAAAAATAACTCTTAAAAAATATAATGCCATAAGACAAAACCAGAAATTTTAATTTTCCTGCCTGTCTTCTCCTTTTCTGAAGCACTCTAACTCTGCTGCAATACCTGTTATTCAGGCCCCACACTCTCTGTAGGTTCTTGTATTCAGACTATGTGCAAATCTTGCAGATGATTTCTGAATAACGTCACTGTCATATGGCATTTTCTATCCAGCCATGCATAGCCAGGCTTTCATTTCTGCACTTACTACAACATTGTTCTTCCTTCTCATTACAAATGAAACTTGCTCTAGCCATAGCTCCTTAGAATGCTGCTCCAAAGGTTGTTTCCATTGCTCCAAATTTTGCAAAGCAACAAATTTTGCTCCTTTCTCTTCTACCTTCTGCTGATTCTGTATTTCTGCATACACAATAGTATAAGTTGCAGTTAACTAGCTTTGGTGGTTAGTGCGCTGAGACTGTTCTCTGTTATTTATCCTGATTTACTTCATGTTATATGTGACGTGTTATTTATCCTGTTAGTTATTTACGTCTGTGTTCACTATGTACTGATACCAGCGTGTAGTCATCTGCTGCCTCTTCCCGTAGTCTGCAAACTTTTTTCCAGCTGGGAAGGCCTTTCTGTTTGGTGTTTGCATAGCATCTAGCCTAGTGGGATCCAGGTCCCAGGAAAATACTCCAATACACCTTATCAACATTATTGCCAGTATTTTATGCATTATTTTTATCAAATCCTTGTTTAATTTAAACCTTAAAGTTACTGCATATTGATCTACAAAATCATTTGGTAATTGTTAATGTATTCAAATTTGAATTAAAATCGATAGGAGGATTTTTCTTCCTCCTAACTAGAATTATCTACAAAAACATGTAGGAATATTCAGAGGCACTCACAAGTCAGCTTATTCCTCCACCTTCTTAGAAATCAGTAAATAAGAGTGTGGCAGCCAATTAAGACAAAAGTATGACATACAAATTTATGCTTAGTACAGGTATGTGTCAAACTGTAGCTATTCCAATAGCTGGCCTCTTTAGTAAAGGCTGTCTGGCTGTGTTATGTGCTTATTTGTCTTGCACAAAACTTCTGCTAGGAATTAACTGGAAAACATTAATTTAGTTTTCATCTGTGAATAAAACAGCACTACAGTAAAGCATTTCAGACATAGAGAAGTAGTGAAATACTAACGTGTTGCATCAAATTTAAATGCAAAGTAATTATATCTTTGCATTTGCCTGAAGCCTACTTTTACTGAGTTACAAACGTTTCACAATAAATGAAGTGCATCAGATTTTGAAAAGTTTTATGGTAATTATTTTTTAAGAATTTTATAGTAGTGTTGTCTCTGACTTTGGAAAACTAAGTACAGGGAAATGTCTAGCAAATACTGGGTAGGAGAGAAGGAACCACTAGTCTGGTTGGGCAGGAACTTGTTCGAGTTCCTGAAATGTGTCTCTTGCTTTAATTCAAGGAGACGATTAGTCTGGGATATGGAGTTGGGACAGGAAGTACTATATACAGGCAGGAAGCCTAAAGCCATGTTAAGGATAGATTTTCATATGGTTTTCATACAAAGTTATGCAAATTTTCAGCATTAATTTCTGGTTATTTTGTGTGGTATTCTGGTTTTATTCTATGGTTGAACTATTTCATTGATTTTTTTTACAGACAATACTTAATACTAACTTCTGGAGCACACTGTGATCTGCAAAAATGTGAAGATAAGCCATATGCCAATGACATTTAGCCATCAGACACTACTGAGCTAAAATTCCTTAGGAAAATGAGTGAAATAATGGAGCTACATCAGTAGAAACAATATTAACACGCTAAATAAATTATGTTATGTTATAGATATTATACTGAGTATAAAGAACATATGATCATTTGTGTATTACCTTGTATTTTGGAATAGTTTTTAAAAGTTCTTTAACTGGAACATCTGTGCCAACTACTCCCAGAAGAATCCCTTTAGATCTCTGGAAAGAACAATAAAAGATGCACTTGGAACCACAATAATGAACATTCTCACCGCTCATTTCACATTGCAGCTACTCTGCAGAAGTGAAGAGATAACAGACAAATTATTTAAAAAGTGAGGAAAGCAGATGCTGGTCCAACTCATCTGATCAAACAGTCATTTAATCAATAATATTGCTCCTTTCTACTTTATCTGCAATTCACATAGAAAAGGCATGCAAACTTTGTTAGTTATTGAGTCCCTCAAAAGAAAACTTACTCATGCAAAATATTTTTGAATTAAAAACTACTGTTAACTATGTTACTCCCTTCTTTCCCAATTTCTCCTACCATTTGATAAACAAAAAAGAAGGATTTAAACATTAATGGGAAAGCACACATAATAATAACCTGTTAAAGTAGTAAAGATAAACAGATATATACGTAACATCCATATGACTAATTAAATTCTGAGTCTATTAAATAGAAACATATCAGTGCAAAGAAGAAAAGAATAGAGATTATTTGCTGTAAAAAGGTAATATAGAAGTAAGAAAACCCTAAGGCCTAGCATCATCTGAGATTTTCTCTTAGACATAGCATTTAACTATTTTACAATGGTTTCTAGAATACAGTTTTTTGGGATTATTTGTCCACATTTTTATGCTAACAAAGGGATGCTAACTGCAGACAAAATAAGAAGAGAAGAAAAATTTTTAGAGTAGGCTTAAATATTATTAGGTCCCTGAAAGCAACTTCACTGCAGTCACCCCATTATCATACGACAGAAATAGTCTGAGTACTTACAGTCTCATTTTGCTTACTAAATACTGGCATGGCAACAGTTGTCATCAACACCAATCCCTGATCATCAGCAAGCTATATTTGAAAAAGAAATATTATCTCTAAGAACTAAGGAACAATTACAGGCACGTGATTGCATTTTTCAATTACATGTTCTTAATTTTAAATGAGATAAAGCAATTTATCTAAATGATGCTTATTTAGTTAGACTTGTAGTCAGTGCAACCCAGCCCAGCCCAGCCCTGGACCCATCTCAGCTATACCAGCTCTGCCCACCCCACCATCTGCATTGTCAGGAAAGCTGCCTCATCTTCATTCCTACTGCAGTCTCCCATGAGAGATACAGAGGGGCTGAAATGTGGATTGTGGAAGCAGCATGTGCAGTAGCAAAGCAGCTGGAGCTCTGTTCTACATCTTTCCCAGTGTCAGCTCTGTCAACATTGCCTCAAGCTGTTTTCCCCCAGCAAGGAACAAGAGGTCATGAGTTGCATGCACTTCATTCTGGTCCAGACTGAGATCTCATCAGCTAACACAGCAGAAGAATGGATGACACCCAGTTAGGATCCCAGGAGCATCTTTGCTCCATCCGGTTTCAGTTTGCTGGACAAAGAGGTGGCATAAAGCATTAGCTGATTTTGCACATCAGGTTTCAACATATTTCTTCAGTTTAGGGAGAAAACAGATCTCCTGACCTTGGTTCCATTCAAGAGAAACATGTAGAATGCTTATCATGGGCCATAGGTGAGTGACATTGCTCAGACTTGTCATGCCCTCTGGCCAGACGACATCCTTGCCATAGGGCAAAGGCTAACTGTGATGCTCAAGACAAGCACTGCTCTGTGTGCCTGTAGATCTTCACCATCTACATATCAAAGATAACTCAAGTAGGAAGTTGAGAGTTACTGTTAAACTTTCTGCCCCCATAATTTGGGAAGATGATTAAAGTTGAAGAGGCTTATCCAACCTTTAAAAGCATGACATATCCAGTTATAATCACAACTGGAGATTTTGTAGAACACAATTAAAGTCTGCTTTGTTGCATCTGTGTTTAGCCAAATGGACAAGGCAATAGAGACAATCTTCCTGAGAAATACTGTAGGTGACAGTCATTGCCCAGTTGCAGCTGTGATATTCTCCTATTTCCCCTACATCAGTATAACATTTTCTGTACTCAGGCAGTATTTCTAATACATTTTTTTGAGAATTGCTGCAATTTTGTGTTTTCATTAACAAAGCTTTTGTTATTAATGAAGCAACAGCTATCAACTCCCCAAATTTTCAGAACACAAGTCATATATTGTGACCAAGATATTTTATGAAGCATGTTTCATGTTAACAGATCAGACAAATACAATCTAGAACATTACATGCCTGGCAGCTCCCAGTCTGCTTCAGGAGGGTTTCAGTTTCCCAAATAAGTGTATTTCCTGAAGCATGGCACTATCTCATGATGAGGAGGAATGTTTGCAGGCATCAGACAGGAACACAAATGGGGCTTAGGATGAAGAAAGTTTACATCTGATAAGGAATCAATAGGGAGATGAGGCGGAACCAACTTATGATCATGTTTGGTTTTGGTTTTTTGCTTTCTTTTTTAATAAGAAGAGATATTTCCATCCCCGATATAATCCTTGATCTATTAAGCAATAGTAAGTTTTTAAACAAAACAACCAACAAAAACCCCCAAAACAACAACTCAGCAAAACACTGGGAATTCAGAGGTTGCATCTGAAAGTCAAATGCAGCTCAGCTAGTGTAAGAATTTACTCTCCTTGGCCTGAGTAGTACAGTCAAGCACGCTGACATGATTTGTGTGGAGAGGGGCCTTCTGTGGTATGACAATCAATAGTCCCAAACACATGTACACCAGGAAGTGAAAAAGCATTCTGCTGATTATGGGGTGACATCTTGGAGCGTTTAGAGATTTTATATGATTGCCCAGGGTTGTTCTTCTCTGACATTATGTATTTGTCAAGTATCAGTACAGTATTGCCTTACGAGTCCACTCATTCTCAAGAGATTACTAGAAACAATTTATTGGATAGGATGCCAGCCAAGGGACCATCAGTAAAGTTTTAGGATGTTTGAAATTCCTTAAATGGAGAAAAGCCTGGAGTTCCTGAGAAATTCTGAGATAAAAGGTCATTAACTCTCAAAACTAACTATGGAAGCATGCAGAGAATGATTGCCCTGTAATTATGGTATCTACAAGTACCACCAAGGGTTGGCTGCTGCAATAATTTCTATAGAAGTGCAATCTATAGTCCAGTCTATGTGTTTTTTTGTTTGTTTGGCAGATGAGCAGGTTGTTGGCCACTTCCATAAGAGGAGTCAGCAAATAACTGGATGATAGATGACTTGTATTTGCGATGTTTCACTGAGCCACCAACTCAAGCTGCAGTATTTGCTTCACATAGATTATTAGATTGTGAGGAATTATCTGCTGGGGAGGAGAGCAGCTTTATTCCCTGGGCAATGACATTTTAGCAGAAATACTTTGAAATGGTAGAATGTTAGCCACTGGGTATTTCTGCTAAGACAATTAATGCTAGAGTCCATTAATAAATTGCAAAGGAAGCCATGATCTAGGTATTTTTCATTGTCACTTTGCAAGTCTGACAATTTCTTACATATAGCAGAACTCTGTAACAGTTCATGCAAGTGTTTGAAAAATTTAGTGATTCTGAGGAAAAAAAACAGTAATATGCTCTCTAATCACTGATAAAACTTCAGCTTATTTTAGTTACATTCAGAACGAACATGTATCACTGATATCCTGAGGACTGGCTGGGATCTTTTTTTGTTTTTATCATCAGCAGATACTTAATTAGACGTTAACACTTAATGAAAATGTTAAGTATAACAAACTCAGAATAACAAAATCAATATATAGTGATAAACTCTCTGAATGACTGTACTAAATTTAACAGTTCATGTTATAGTGTAATTAGTAATAAACTTTTTGGTTATTCAGTTATTATTTGTTTTTCCCCAAAAGAAAATGTAGACAATTCTTATGATTCTCAAACTCATCAACTGGACGTCACAAAGTCATAGGCTCAGAAAAGAATTACATAGGCGTGTAGAAGAGGAATTTCTGTAGTCAAGTATTTCTTACAGGAAACATCTTGAAGAATGATTTTTTATTTTTTTTTTTAATAAGCACAAAATGCATGTTTCTAAGCAGGCAACAAATAACTTGGTTACACATAGAATCGGAGGGTTTTTTTAGTGTTATTGGCAAATACAGTGAATTATACTTATCCTAATATGATGCAATAACATCACCAGATGGGTGATTACTAGTTACATACAGTGAAGGGTCCTTGGGAATGACTGAAACATGAAGCACCATGAATTTAAACTCAATCTTTAAATAGGCTGTACCTTATCCAATTTTGTCCTTCTGGTATCCTAGGAGTAACTACTATGAGTAACTAATACTAATAGTTATTGCCATTTTTATAAAGGTGTGCTTTATGTGGCATAATAGTTCCCCACAGTCTGATGGTTCAAAATTATTTAAAGATACATGTTAAGCTTACTTGGTTCATCCTTACTGACCCCTACATATTCTGGGGGTTGACAGGGTTCATGGGAAAAAGAGAGTAAGGTTTGACAAAAATATATTCACACAATATTATGTTTGTTACATATATAGTTTCTGCTGAAACAAAATAGTTGCTGGCAAACCAATTGTGTTCACAAATAAGGATTAATTTGGACCAAAGTCCACCCAAATATTGCAACCTCATCTAAATATATATGCAGAGCCAACTAATAATTTTCAATTCCTCCAACACTTTGTTTTGAGTTCTTGTTCTGTCCTCAAAGAAAACCCTCTATTTCTTTTCTTCCCCTCTACTATACTTTTTTTTTTTCCAATGCTTACAAATGTCTCTTTGCACATCAGTCTAAGTATTAACAAATCAACCTTTCTATTTCTTCAATCTTTATAGCCCTGATAAGTGTCTAAGTTTATTCTTTACCTGGGGCATCACATTAGTTAACACACACAGGCTCTGACTGACATTAAAGTCCTGTTTCTTACCTATTTAGCAGCATATCAATTACTGCATTTTTATTTCCTTCAAGTGATTACATAATATCAAGAAAAAGGCAAGGAAACAAAAGCTGCTTCATCCCCAACCCTCCATGAAAATAAAAATTCCACTGGCAAGCTCCAACACTTGAGGCTACCAACAGATGTGAAATAAAGAAAAGGTATGTGCTTCGAAATGCCTTTCAAAACATTTTATTGCTCAGTATTTTTTGCTATAAAATTAAACAATATAAGAAGCAGCATT
>VZTL01010204.1:3014-13194 GCA_013400535.1 Scopus umbretta
ATCAGTCTTAGAGTGCAGCCTTAATTATTTGTCATAAAAGGCTTAATGTAAGTTTAAATGAAATAATAAAAGTTTAAATAGAAAGCAGTGTAATATACGATACAATGCTACTGTATTCTAAGGTAATTGTGGTCCAGATGAGTAAGTGCTTTTTGCAGACTGTCGGATGCAGGTGTTTTCCTGTTGATGACAGCAATCGCTCCTAATGGTTGTAGTACTGAAATCAAATGTAACTCTGCAAAATGAAAAAGCAGAATTTTTGTTTAATTTATTTCTGGTCAGCTATCACTTCCGTCTGTAACCTGAAATTGCAGGAAGAAAGAGTGTGAAAACTCAGTGTGTCTGCGGTTAAAGTTGCAGGAGGTTGGTAGAATGACCAAAAAGATTACTATAATTCATACTGAGCTTTCAGTTACTAGCTTCAGGGCTTGAAGGTGGGGAGGGTTTCTGGGTGAGGTAGTGGACAGCATTAGGGATGATGATGTTTAAACTCCATTTTCTCTGGGAATGCTGAGGATTTTCACCCAGCTAGTAGTTAGGAGAAAATGAGAGTGGTTGACTTATGCTAGGAGCATCAGATGGCTTTCTAGTGAAGAACCATTAGAAACAATTCCTAAATTAATTAGCTGAACTGTCTGGCTGCACTGTATTTTTTTTTTTCTCTTCTATTAGGCTGAGGTAGGTGTAGCACGTGCATTTGCTGATGTAGTGTTCTCACAGCCATCTTCCCAGGCTGCTTCAGGGCTAAGCAGTGGACTATGTAGTCTCCTAGTATTTCTTCCATTTATGTGTTTCTAGAACTGTCTTACTGATCATTAAATGACAATTTTCTGAAATCTAAATTTTCACACTTCATGAAGCAATAGTGCAGTAGACACATGCTCCACTTTTTGTTTTAGCTCATGGTGCCTCCTGTTTTAAAAAAATCACTTTGAGAAGGAGGTGTTCCAGTGGAGTCTTCCTAGAGCAGCTCTTTGTGAAAGGCACTGTTTTGCAGGGACACTTAGACAGGTATGGGGAAATTTGTCTTGACTTCGCAAGCATTTATCCATTTGTTTTTCTGCTTTCCATTATGGTTGTATGAAAGTCAGCGAAGTCTTGAGTAGTTTCTCAAAATAAAAGGACACCAAAAAAACCCCAAAACCACCGTAAAAGATTTTGTCTTTTTATTTGCTTCATTTTGTCACTTTTTTATGATTTCAAACTTTTCCCAATATGAGGGTTGTAGAACTCTTTCATGTGGCACCTCCAATTTGCTATAATTATTCTTCTGTTGCCAGGAGTTGGGACTTCTAGTATATCAGGAGGTAATGATACTACTTGTTTCTTTTTCAAGTAATCCTTTCCTACAGCTGATGCCTGTAAGTTGTGCTTATAAAGGGATTCACACATTACAACTTCAAAAGAAGAAGCCTGTCTGAAAGAGGTGGTTAGTTACACACAGTGGTTTGTATGGCATAGCTTACACCTCATGTCTTTGGAAATCTGTTGAAACAGGCCTTTTTTTCTGCATGTAATGTACATAAAATGAGCAGCAGAATATTTAATGGACTTCCAAAGAAGCTGCATGGAGAGGGTGGTGTGACAGGTGGGTATCTGTCTATCTAGAAAACTTTCTAAAGAAAGCTGCTGGCATCATCTCTGCCTGATGCCATGGGATTTTGTCATAACAGTTCATTACTGTGGCCTGCTGGAAAATGTCATGTCTTTTATTCTGCCTGAAAATTCTCTAGTACCACTTCAGTAATGTAATATCCAACACAGAAGAGAGTCAGAAGATTTTGGCAGTCACTGCTTACATGTTTCTATGCCGAGTTTTACATGGCTCAAACACGTAGCAGTAGAAGGCTGGGAGGCCGCCTGCTTGAAGTTGGGTATAAAGACCACAAGGATGAGAAACAAAAATGGAAGAGCACCAAAATGCAAATTCTAAGACTGTCATGTTTATGGGTTTCCCAGTACAGGAAGATAATGGATAACTCGCTGCTAGACAGTTTAATACTATGAAAAGAATAGTGAGACTACAAGTGGAAGCAACTTACACGAATCCTTTCTCTGAATTTATTTATGAGTTTCTAGTTCTTCACAAACTAAAACATAGAACTGCTCTTCTACACTGAGTGACAGCCATTCTGGATTGCCAGAGCTGCCCATTATTTTCTTAAGAAGTGAGGGTTCTTAAAAGGCCTTAAAGGTGTGACTGGAATAGAGCTTATATAATGTGGAATAGAAAATAGTTCTCCTTATTGATGGCACTGAGTCAAGTGAATCTTGACCTGTAAGGAGTTTATTTCTTTTTAAAGAAACATTTTCTTTGACGTAAGTGCCCACTCGCACAATCTGCTGTTAGTATGTGTTGAAATATTTCTTGTTGCTTATTTCCTGAGCTATGTCAGTAAGTTATGAAATTCAGAACTTCCTTTTTTATATAGTGAGTTGATAATGTTCATTCTATACCCAGTTTAAGGACTGTCTCCTAGATGGGTAGAGTGACTTGCACAAAAACATTGGAATGTAAGGATTTCTGCTCACAGTAATGACATTCCTACATAAGGCATGGGTAGCTGTAAGTAGACCTCTTTTTTTGCCTGTTTTTTTAATAGTTTACTGCTTTTGAAGTAAATTTATGTCCTGTGGGAGAGTCTCAGAAATATTTGAAAGTAAAGACACACACAGCTTTCTCATCCTGGCCTGTAGCTGATATACTTACAGATCTCTTTTAAAGAATTAGAAGATAGCAGGAGTCAAGTAAGTTCTCTAGTAGCCTGTGATCAAACTTGTCTATGCAGGAGTGCATTCTGCAGTCTAGAACTAGTTTTTCTGCTAATATCAACAAGAAAGCATGTTTCTTGGAGAAAAGAGAGGAGAAGTCTCCTGTTGGCATCCAAGCACAGTTGCACTGAACTGAGTTCTCATCACTTGGATGAGCAGCAGTAGAAGCAAAACATGAGTATGTTGATCCAAGGCAGCTATCCCCACAATGAGAAGTTGAATCTTATGACCTTCCTCACAGCACACAATGGATTTGTGTTCAAATTTGAACTCTTTTTCTGACACTTTCCTAACCTTTCCTTCCTATTTTTCTGTCACATGCAGTCTGAGAATAGTGATGATCTTTGAGACTGTGGATGGAAGTGGTGCATGTCACTACAACCCACCCACATCATTAGCTAGCAGTGCAGTGCCAAATGTTCTGTTGTATTGAAAGTGAAGTTTAGATAATACATATATCTACTAGCATACCTATATGCTGGCTATTTAAAATGTAAGTACAAGCAAACTGGATGGCAAGTATTTTACTGTAGTGCATATATACACACCATATATACACATTTACACTATATTGTATTACTTGAGGGACATAGAAATACTGTTAAATATTAATCCGGGTTTGTACTGCATAGTTTTGACTCGGTGGGTTCACCAGTGCTATAACAAAGACAAGCAAAACTTCAAAAGTGTTTCCAAAGTGTTTTTTGGTGGGTGTCATGGTTTCAGCTGGGATAGAATTAATGCTCGATATATAATCTGGGGGGAGTTGGCCAGGGGGCAGCGATCGCTGCTCGGGGACGGGCTGGGCATCAGTCAGTGGGTGGTGAGCAATTGCATTGTGCATCACTTGCTTTGTATATTTTTTTTTTTGTTGTTGTTATTATTTTCTCTTTCTCTGCTGTCCTATTAAACTGCCTTTATCTCAACCCACGGATTTTACTTTTTAATTTTTTTTCCCTATGATTCTTTCCCCCATCCCACTGGGGAGAGTGGGGGGGTGGGGAGGGTGAGCGAGCAGCTGTGTGGTGCTTAGTTGCCAACTGGTGTTAAACCATGACAGTGGGCAAGATCAGTTTATTAGTTCCACTTTGTACATATGTATGTTAGTCATTACTCATTTCCCAGAAGGTCTTTCTTTGTAGGTATGTCTTGATTTATGTTGTTTATTTTTTTTCCTTATCCCTATGTGTAATAAGTACTTCTGCAATTAAAGAGAAACTACGGAAAGCCTAGCTCTTTCAAGGTATTGGAGTGATGCATGTGCTAATATCCTTCCCCGGCCCCTTGTAGCAAAAGAATAAAATCCTTGAAAGATGTGGCTTCCTTTTTGTTGTACTGTATGTTAATAATAATAACGATAAATCAAGCCTCCATGATATTCTTACTGCAAGCGAAATGCTGTATGGTCATGGGCTATACTGGGCCTATTACTTTTATTGAAAATAATCTGAAAAAGAGATGACCTGTGGGTTTGTGCTGTATGCCTTTAATGCCATATATCTGTCATGGATCCACCTGGAAGACCCAACTTGTGATCAAGACCCCCAGTACTCGCCATACTTTTCTGAATAGTCTCTGCCAAGACCTTCATTTTTTTTTTTCAGCTGTGAAACTGGTTGCTCCTCTTTGTGAGAAGAAGTAGACTGCAAAGAGAACTTTAAGCCATTGAAATATACACAAAATAAAACCAGGAATATTTTGGGTGACTCCAGTGGAACACATAGTTACTGTCAGCCTAAGTGGTACTGTAAATTTGGGTTGTAAAACAGATAACACACTTGTGTAAGCTGTCACCAGAGGTAGGTGGAATTTTTAGCTTTTGTTGGTGTGGTCTTGGCAGCGACCAGTAAATCCTGCGATACGGCTTTTCCTTCTGCTTGACAGTGGAGCTGTTGGCTGTGGACATGGATGGGGCATGCTCCATGGTTGCCTGATCAAATACCCAAGCCTAGTTTTTCAGGCAGCTTACTGCTGGCTGATCTGTCAACCTGCTGAAGGGGTTTCCGGCTAGGGAAGAGCAAGGTGTTCTGTAAAATTAATCTGTTGCTTGGTCAGAAAACTGTTACAGACTGCTCAGAGAAATGTTTGTGTTGGAACTAACGCAGGTGTTTCTAGGTCTTAGAAATCTGTGGCAAAGTGGTGCCTGCCAAGTTTGGAGAGGAATTTAAATCGAATCAATATGTATTATGTAAGCAGGTCTGCTAAATGCATTTTAACAGTCTTTCTGCGTCCGTTGCCACTAATAGGTTAGCCACCTGCAATGAGCTAAAGCACAAGGATGCTGATGTAATATTTAGTACAGCTCAAATACCATCATTCCTGCTGTACCTCGGATTACCTCTATGAAGCATAAATTAAAGTTTTGGAGTTATAACAGCTTTTATTTTCTTCGCAAGTTTAATTGAAGTACAAGAACTGCCTGTATCCACATGGAGGAGACTAGCACACTCAATACCCATAACATCCTGAATTATTTTATGGTAGCATGGTTTCTCTACATTTCCTTACTCTCCTACTGTTCATGGTTTTTATTGAAGGATACTTTATAGAGGAGGGAATATACAGGCTATTCTTCTTCCAGAGACACCATTTCTGTCTTTGTTTACAGGTTCTGGTGGGAGTTGTCCAAGTCAGGGTAGAAAAGCAGTCCTGCAGTTCCCATCTAGACTTCTCAGAAACTCTTTAGTAAAGCCTAAAGAGAAAGGAAAGCCCCGTGGCCACAGTTCCCGCCAATGTGCTACTCTGAGGTCTGTTCTGCTTTCGTTGGGATTTTAACTGGTAAATGAAGAGCACAGGGCAGACTTCCTTGGGTTAGGCTTTCCCCCAGAGCTGGCTCTACTCTTGCATTGCTCAGAACCATGTCCAAAGAGCTGTCTGTGGTCTCTCTTTGAGCCTTGCGTGTCTGAGCTTTGGCTGGCTCAGCTGTCAGATGCTGAATGTCAAACCTAGCAGGCTGCTGCTTTTCCATGGAAACACTCTGTGCAATTGCAGAAGTAATCAGGCATGTCTGGGGGTTGCTGTGCCCTATTGTTGGATGCTTCCAGACACTGAACTGAATTGTCCTATTTTGACAGACTGAATTTTCAGCTGAAGTCCAGCTCTGCTTTTGTCATCCCTCTTTTTTTTTTTTTTTTTTTTTAATGCAGATAGATTGAAAAGCATTAGTGTCACAGTTTATTCTGCTGTTGGAATGTAAGCCCCTTGTTGTTGGCTCTCCCCTTCTATCTGTTCATGCACATCTTGCAAAAGCAGCTCCAGACCTTTTGCTGCTGGGTAGGTACCACCAATATGAGCTGACTCATGCCTTGTATGTGCAGGGCCTGAGCTGCAGTAGCCTCTTCAGGGAGGCTGTGCTATCGTACATTCTCTTTAACAACCCTTCCATGCACTACATCTTACTATTGACATAAAAATAATTTGATGTTTACAAAAAAAATCCTGTAAACTAATTTTTTCTTTGTGATCAGTAATTTCCAAGAGGATTTTCTGTACTAGAGAAAAAGAGTTCTAATCTAGGGCCTTTGGATTGATGGATTTTTATTTTTAAAGTACATTTTACATAATTTACTTTCCATAATACCTTAAATTACACTAATCAATGCACCTGACTAACTCTAGATATGCTTTGGTGTTGGCTTTAAAGAAAAAACAATGTCTTTTCTGCAGGAATTACTAACTTGGAGGCACTACTGGTACAGCTCAGTGGGAGAGGTGCCACAAAGTATTTGGAAACACAAGTAACTCCAATTTATGGAGTAAGTGTTTCAGTGTATTGGGCTGGTGCTGTTCCTGATCTGAAGCTGGCTATCTTTGAAGACATACAATAGAAGTCTTTGGGTTTTCTGCTTCTGTAAGGAATTTAATTTCATAACTTGAAAGTTATTCTGGAGGGCTGCCTATGAAGGAGGGATAACTTCGAGGTTTGTACACCAAACGGGTCACTAAGATGGCCTAGTATGAGCTCTGTCCATGTTTGTTTGTTGTCATTTAATGGTAGTTGTCAAAAACAAACATCCACAGAAACAGCTGTTGTAACATGAGAAGAATTATTACTGCAGTGGATGGAGACAGGCCATGTCACCGAACTGGTGAGAAGGAGATGGCTCATCTCCCTGCTGTGAATCCCACTTCTGTACGCAGTTAACAGCTTTGAGGGGAAAGGTTTGTCACGCAAAATGTTGATGTCACTTAATCAAACAGTGGCTGTCAGAACAAGACCAAAACTGTCGCTGCCCGTTCTCCCACGCCCAGCATGCACGTGCTCCCAGCCTATGTGGGCACCCTGGGAAAGGAGAAGAAACTCCATAGTCTTGTTTCTTGTGACATTGAGGAAGCATGTGCCAATGTGAAACTGTGGGGTCTGAAAAGACTTGGGAAGTAAGGGGAGTGCAACTCACCCAGGCATGAGGCCAGACATTTGCTTCGTATCTGTGGAGGTGCTGCTGAGGAAGCATTTGCTGTCTGCAGGGCTTTAATTCATCACTTTCCTTCTGCAAAGTGCCTTTTTTTTTCTTTTTTTTTTTTTTTTTTTTTTTGAGAAAACAACCANTTTTTTAGTTTAGGAAAGCAGCCAATTGAGGCAAGACTGGAAGAGCACCTCTGTCATACAAAAGGATCGTAAAGGATCAGTGTGGAAGCCTTAGCCCTTCTGTGCTTATCACAAATGTTAAATTTTGGGATTCTGGACAATTAAGAGGAAGTTTTGCAAATTTCAGCCCTTACATTTGCTTACAGAGTATTTTTTAATACTCTTAAAAATTTAGACATCCTTTTCCCTTGAAATGAACTTCCTCAATACC
The DNA here is from genome assembly GCA_013400535.1 of Scopus umbretta. Classification (NCBI taxonomy): domain Eukaryota; kingdom Metazoa; phylum Chordata; class Aves; order Pelecaniformes; family Scopidae; genus Scopus; species Scopus umbretta. Next base: position 10,586 of record VZTL01010204.1, read on the forward strand.
AGATGGTATCGAGTTAGAATAAATACTTACATATTATATTGAAGCTACTTTTTTTTTTTTAAGAAGCAAAGGTTATATCATAATAGAGCAGATCAGTGGCCTGTTGTATTGCTTTATTGTATTGCTTTATCTCTGGCAGTAATGTACAGTTGGTACAACTGTCAGGAATTACAAGGTTGTTTTAGTAGAACTCTAAAAACAGGTATGAGAAATGGGCAAAAGTTCAGAACCATGTATGTGTGAGGCCTGGTGTTGCTTACTTAGATTCTGTGGTTGGCTTATGGGGAGAATGGAGACTAACTTCTGTCAAATATGCCTTTTTCTAAACTCATGTAACTTGTTTTGGGTGAACAGATTTTAAGTGGTCATCAAAAAAAAACCCCAAAACCAAAACAAACAAAAAAACCCAAACAAAACCCCCAACGTATCAAATTTGAAAAACAGACATTTCTAAATTCCAGTTTGAGTCTCCATCAACCTGCATAAAATGCCAAAGTCTTAGTCTACCAGATAGTGGCTGAGACTGGAAAAAGCTGAAGCACGTGGTGTCATCATTATAAAAGACAGTCTCTTCAGTGGAATCAATTCAGGATGTCAATATGTTGTTTGTTTTTAATTAATATCTTCCAGCTAAACCCAATTTATTCCTGAACTTTTACCTGGCTCAGACTGGGCCACAGATCAAGGGGAGAAGATGGCAGGTTTTCTTTCCCTTACCCACCTCTCCTCAAAAGCATTTTGGATGTGCTGTTTTCCTTTCTCCTTTTCAAGTAGTCTGAATAAAACATGTGTCACATATACAGGGGATACTTGTTTGGTGTTGCTCCATGTAACTTACCTATTGCTTCTGCCAAAATTGGCAGTTCATCTCATTGTCTCAATGTGTGATGGCTGCTGTGTGTAGTTTATTCACATCTTTGCATTGTATCTGTGTAAAATCAGACTTAAGAATTAAAGAAATTCCAAGTTAAGAAGCTGAAATGGATTCTGTTGTTGCCCTTTATTCTCCTAGCAATCTTCCTATAATGAGTACAGCTAGTACTTGTTCAAAAACAGATGGTCTAAGGGTTTTTGTCAGTGTCTGGAACAGGTTTTCCAATGCCAAAATTGCTTATAATATTTCAGTAAACAACATCATTTTTTAATACAAGGTTAGAATTAACATAAATCTAGAAAATTACTTTGTAGGAGGTCTCTTTCATGAAGGAAAAAAAAAAAAGACTAAACCTGAACTTGAATCCCTGTAATTTTGAAGTCAGTCTGTTTGCCAAGAATGGCAGTTGCTACAGTTTTGTGTTGTTCCCCTCCTCCCCCAGAAATGTATACATACATAAAATCTATCAGTATATTAAAACTCATTTCTGAGCCATGGTCTTTATTTTCAAGAGGCAAAAAAAGAAATGCTATCAGTGTGTTTCATAACGTCTCAATGCTGAAAAGTTTTTATTTTTAATAATTGGCAAGTTGAATAGGAAATTGGCTTCCTTCCTTACATTATTTTACCTTTGTTGCTGATGGATGATTAGGCTTGGTGTCTGTGGTTGCTTAAGAGGTTTTTGGTGATGTAAAGATTGCTTATTTGGAGGAAGAGAACGGGTTGAAGTTAACAGCATGAATCAGAATGATCTACTAGTCCTGGAGGGGAAGTTGGCAGACCTGAGAGTTCCATCCCATGCCCATCACCAGTACCTGCAGCACCCTTGTGAGCTCTGCGAGTCCTCTCTGAAGTCTGCGTCCTCGTCGGCTGCCATGCTTTCCAAGGCAGGGACTCTCGTATGGTTTATGGGTACTCAAGCACTGTCAGCAGCGATCTGAGAGGCTTCCAGTGTTAATGCGCTAGCAGTTTAATAGCGGTGTCTCTTACCAATGTAAGAAAAACTTAACTGTGCTTGCCGTGAAACAGCAGTGAGGAAGGATGAGGGAAACGGAAAATTTGGGGGGTGGGCTTGGAAATTGCTGCTCTCCATGCCTGGAACCACCCAGAGGAAAAGATGGCCATCTTTGTGATGGTGGGTTCCAGCACAGGATTTTTCAGTCCTTTATGGGAACAAACGCTGCCCTGCAGGACTACCTACAAGATCAAAGGTGCCATTAAGGGAGAAAGTAAACCATTTTCCCTTCCTCAGAAGAAAAATAATTCAGCAGACCGAAGTTAACATGTAGGAGCTTGGAAGTCCAAATTTGGCTCAGCTTTAAGTAATTACCCACGTTTTTTTGACGCGCCGTTAGTCATAAGCTCTGCGTGGTTTTGAGAGTGAGGGAGAAAAAGTTTGAATGCGTCAGAGTCAGTCCGCAGACTACTGTGCTGCACGCTTTTTCACGCGCAGTGGCTTGAACCTTCAATATTTTGAGACATGGTGCTGTGCAACTCACCCGTGTTTCAAGCCTTAATATTTTCTTTCAAAGCTCTTCTTGTTTTGCAGACAACATCATTATTGGTTGGTCTTGAAAAGCCACTTCCCTCTCCTCTCCAGATAACATTGGTGGGAATTTCGCCGAGCCGGTCCACACCATCGGTGTAGGTGTGTAGCTGTGCAGGATCTGGCCTGGTGAGAGCAGCGGTTTCAGGCACAGCTTTGATTATTTTTTATTTTTTTTTTTTAAAAAAA
>VZTL01010204.1:13235-30251 GCA_013400535.1 Scopus umbretta
TCTTTCCCACCCCCCCTCCCCCCCCCCCCCCAGCAGCCTGGCTGTGCAGCAGAGAGGCACAGCGGGTTTGCCTGCTGCTGAATCAGCGTTGGTCTTGGCAGATGTGGAGCAGATAAGCCTGGCGGAAGCCCTAAGACGAAAAGCAAGGGTCTGGGCTGTTCTTGTTGAGTAAAACCCAGGTTGGGAGACTATCGTATTCTTGAAGGGAGCAATTTCAAGGTCCGGGAGATAGAGCTCAGGCAGCGAACATTCCCGTCGTGCTGAAACGAAACCCGTTCAGGGGAAATAAGCCTGCCTTCAGAAAAATCATTTCGTCAGGGCGGGGAAACCAGTCCTCAGCTAATTTCTCAGAACACTCTGTTTGAACAGTAAATGAAAACTCTCGCTAGCTTCACCTCCACCTTAGCCTGTGTTTTACCCCCCCTTTCCCCCCCTGCGTGACGCGGGAATAGGCAGCACCAAGGTTAAACCTGGCTGGCGAGCTTTTGTTAAGGTGTTCTGCCTGCTTGCGAAGGCAGGGCACCTGCTAGGCATGCCCAGTGAGCGCTGGGAGCTGGCTCTCCCTTCGCGAGGGCTTTGCAAGGCTGAAGCACAAAGAGCGCTTGTTGCCCAGTCCCCGGGAGTCTCCCAGTGCTACCACTAGCTGGGGAGGACTGGTTACCATGGAGGCTGCCATCTGTTCGCTCCCCGCTGGAATGTGATTATCCTTGCTGGGTTGGGAACCGGCAAAAGCAGGGGAGCGTGTGCTGTTGGCAATTATCTGCAATGGAGTGCGTTCATGGAAGGCTGGAATTAGCTAGCTGGAGGAGCACGTAAAAGGATTTTACCAAAACTGTTCGCGATTGCTAGCCAAGAGCAGTAAGGTTTTTGCAAGGTCGGTACTAAATTCATTATGTATGCAGGTAATTTTTAATCGGTGCGGTGGATTTATGATTGAAGGGCGGCAGTACCACGGTAATAATGCTTATTGTTAAGAGGGTGTGTGGGGGGAATTGTATTTTAAAGATCTTTGTTTGTCTGTTTCAGTTCAAGCAGTTCTATTTGGGGTCGTTAAAGTAGTAAGTCAGAACAATAACTAGCCAAACTGACACAAATGGAGCAATTCATATCTCTTGTCTTTATGAAATGCTGTTCGCTGCCAAATCTATTTGATTTACATGCCTTTTCACGCTGATTGCTTTTTGTCTGAGTGATTTCTTTTTGGATGAGATACGTGTTTGGTTTTCATACTGGCATGAAGGGTGAGATGAGGGAGAAACGTTCAAACAGAGCTGGCGATACAATGGATGTTTTGGGTGTTTTAATGCAGTTTTATGCAGAAGCCGCGTAAGGGAGGCAGAATGCAGGAGCGGGTTTTCCACTCCTCGTTCCCACCCTCTGCCCCTCTTTCCAACTCACCAACTGACCCAACATTTTGGACTCTTTCTCTTATAGAGCTTAACTGTACAGACTTGACACGAGTTTTCAGGATACTCTGCAAATATTGTGACTGTTTTGACGGTAGGATTTCATTTAAAGGGGAAGATAAAATTAGAAATATATGCTTGTAAGGCTTTTGTGTCCTATAAAAGACATTTTGGTGGTGCTGTAGGAGCTAGGAGTATTAAATTTTTTTACACTAAATGCATGATGAACATTTGTGTGTAATTCAAATTACTGATTTAAACGAGGGGCATTAAAATCAATTCATACCCCAAATAGACAAAATGTTACTTCAGCAGATATTTTTAGACACATATGGGCTTTCCCTTTTCAAATAAAGCTCTTACGCTGCATCCCTCTTGCCAGGACTGCCATTTTTATTTGGTACAGAGGAGGACACTACTAGAGGCTTTTAGTTAAAACTGTGTCAGTCCTAATTCCACCGATCTGCCCTCTCCTTTTATGCACTTAATATGTCAGTGCGCTGGAGTCTGGGAGGAAAGTTACTGTTGGAGTTAACAAGTCATGATTGCAACATATTTGACTAGGATAAATTTTTAACCTACGAGATGCTTTCCAAGTCTTGGTGCCTAACAAAAGTATCTGTGGGGGAGGTTGAGGGGGGTTTTATTTTGTTTGAGTACTTTAACTCTTTGCGGTATACGAGCTTTTCTTGTGCTTGTGGGAGCCTGGTGTATGTGCCTGAAGTCTTTTCAGACATCATGCCACACTCATATGTTGGTGGAACTGGGCAAGTGCTCTTAATAGAAGCTGTATCACCTTGTAATTAAAAAGACTTTTTTGTTTTTAACCCCCTTTCTTCTCCAGAATTCAAGTATTGCATTGCCATTGAAGTGGTTGATTTATGCAAAACTTGCTTTTAATGGGCTGCAGTGGACTTGTTCACACGTGCAAGTTGCAGATCTGTAATTGCGTTGCTAAAAAGAGCGCAGGAGGCAGATTGGCTTTTGTGCTTGAAAAGAGATTAGACTTTCACCCTTCAGATGCTATGCTGAGCCTAGCTGGAGGGAAGGGCAAGCATCCCAAGGTTATTCTGTAGCTGGTGTGGGATGTGTTCCTGTTCCCTGGTCTGCTTCTAGTACGGTAGCTGTTGCCTACAGGATTTGCTGTCACTGTGGATATGAATTACTGTCTCGCTGGCAAGTCTTCACAGGCAGCAACAATCATATCGACATAAAGGTAATGGCTTGTATACCCCTTCAAAGGTGATTTCTCCTGATTGCTAGCTGGTGGTGTGCCGAGAAGGTTTCTTTTCTGCTGCCTTTGCTAAGCCCGTTCCAAGGATAAATAGGAGACTTTACATTTGGCATTTTCCAGCCTTATTATATTCTCTGATGAGCACTGTGTAAATGTCCAAATAGTCCTGAGCAAACAATTTTTTTTTTTATTTCCTTCTTGAATGGTCTGTATGTGGCTGTTGAATACTTTTTTGTTTATTTGTTTTAATAAATTTTCCTTTAGGTCACTAGGTCAGTGTTGATTTGTGGATGCAGGATTCAAAGGCTAGACACTCTTTAATCCATTTGAGCATCTGGCCTTTCATAGTAGACATCCCATTTCCATGTAATAGAGGAACCGTTAAATGTCTGTTTGAAATCATGATTTTTTTAAAATTTTTTTTTTTAATCTTTGGTAGATTATTACAAGTGGCTCTGATGTTTATGCTTAATGCAAACAAATGAGGATCAGTGTGATCTGCTACATGATCTTTTGAAGGAGGTTTATTCTGAAATACAGGCTTTGGAGGCCAGCAGAGGTGATGGGTCGTACTGAGTAGTGATTTGTTTTGGTTTTTGTTTTTTTAAGAGGGTAAGCTCAATTTGGGTACATAATCTAACAAAAGACATTTTGAATGAACACCCAACATAATATTGTCTAGAAATACAACTTAGTATACAGTGGGCTTATCATAATCCTATTTATAATGCCTGTATGTACTAATCTTTCAGGAAACTTGTCATTAAATGGTAAAATCCTGAGTCAATATATAGGAAGCTGGCTTGCATATAAACGGTCACAATTGTTTTCTTCAAACAGACAAGTCTTTCTGCTTTTCACTTGACACATGACTGTGGAATGCTGTTTGACATGACTTGGATTTATTTATACATTGTGTGCAGGCTGCTACTTGGTGGAGCTTTTAAATATGCTTAGTTTTCAATACACTTTCTGCTGTTTACTCACGTATTCTGAACATTAAAACAAAGAAACAAAAAAGCTTAGGCTCTGTACTGTCTCTTTATAGCAGCATGGCTGTTTCAAGGTTAAAACCTACAGCTCCCTCTGAAAGGCCAACTGTTTTGGAAAGTCCTGGTGCCTGTTTACAAACTGTTCTCTTTGCAGCTCCCATGAAATAATGGAGTCCTCCGGATGCTGGATGTGGGAGGATAAACCTGCTGACACAGGCACTGCTGCTGTTGATCTGTTCTAGTCATGTAAAATTGCTTGCGTCTTTTATGCTTTGTATGGGTGGGGACAAAATGCAGGCATTAACACTTTTCTCACAATGCTAAAAATTGCTCTACCAGGTTTTAGAAAACATCAAATTTGTTGAATTTATTCTAAAGCAGATCACTGTACTAAACCGATGCAGTGAGACTATGAGTAACTAAACATGAGAGACTGGCAATGTGCAGATTAACAATATGTCTATGAATTGTGGCAGGTTCTTTAGTCTTTTCCAGAGGGGCTTGCATTTAGGACAGAAGTACTTTATCCTTCCTTGTTGAGGTATCTAGTTGAAGAACCTGAAGACTCAGAGCTGTTCTGCAGATGATTTCAGAAAACATTCCTCCCAGGTAATTGTTGTTCACAGCTGGGAGAAGAACAGGGCAGGGATAAAGGACTGCACACCAGCAACAGAATATCTTGAAGTGGAATTATTTCTGAGGTTTTTGGGTTTTGTTGGTTTTTTTGTGGTTTTTTTTGTTTGTTTGTTTGTTTGTTTTTTTTCCAGTTCATCCAGTTTCTCTTACTATATGCAATAATTAGCGGTTCATTTTAAGTATAAAAATATTACTTGGACTGATAAAGACATGGGAATTGTTTACTTTTTGATGAATATCTGAGCAAAGGGAGTACTTAGGTATATTTGGGAATGTGGAGCTCAGGACTTGGAGGAGCCATTTGGACACTGAGGGATTTTTGTGGGGGTTTTTCCCCCACCCCCTTCAGTCACAGGCAGTCATGTAACTTACATCTCATTTAGATGTTCAGTAGACTTTTCTGGCACACTGAGAATCACAGACTGTTACTGGCAATGGGAAACAAACTTTAAACAAAACTTTAAACTGCAGTAAATGACCAAAAGTCAATGTTACACTATGCTTCAGAAACTGAGCAAGAAAGATTGAAGTCATTGCCAATGTCATGAGATTCCTGTTAGCAGAAAACTTCAGCAGGCACTTGAGAAATGAACTCTACTAGCAGCATGATGCTTACCTGGACTCAATAGCCACAACCAGTCTCCAGTGCTTCAGAGGACAGGGAGCCCAAAGCAGCCAAATTTTGAATGTGAGTGAAGAATAGTCTTCTAGTCCTGACAGATGGCTAGTAGAAGTGCTTTTCCAACTGCTGATCGGTGGAGGATCCTTCACTGTGTTTTTTTTATGCTTGTTCTTGACTATCTGTAGACATCTGCTGGCTTGTGTATCCTTTGGACTGTATATTGATGCTGTGATTTTACCACCACCACAGAAACACTTACCTTCTTGAAGATGGTATAGGTGCAGCTAACCCTGGTATTAAACAGTGTTGCAACATGTCTGTTCTACTCACACTTGTAGTAACACTTATTGGGGTGAAAAAAATATAATCTGTGTTCAGCTGCCCAATTAAGTAGTGTTGTGGTTATAGTTCTGAGTGTCAGGTTTAGATTTGATAGCTAAGATTGAAACAAAGTACCATGCAAGCCTTTTCAGCAAAGGCTCATGAACTGGGGACTGAGGCTTCAGAAGACCTGAATTCCAGTCTCTTCTACAGTTACAGGTTTTGTTTTGCTGGCATTGAGTAGTGCCATGGGTGCTGTGGTGTATTCCCTGGAGTGGTGTCAAACGTAGCTGCTGTTTGAGTAGTAGAGGGAAAATTAGCTCAAGAGCTTGTAATATTATGTGAAAGAACAAGTTGGTTCTGTAATGAATTATTCCTGCAGGGCATGACCTGAACTTCTCGCTTGGAATTTTTCTTCCTAGTATCTCCTTCTCGGTCCCAGCATCTCTTGTGTGCTCCTACAGTCCTGTCCCATTTCCTACATGAGTTAAGTTTTTTTTTTTTTAATCTTCCTTTTCTTAAGGCAGTCACTGGTGCTGAGGAAGAAGAGTGAAAGCATGATGTGTCTTTTCTGTAATTCAAAATAGTTTGATGGCTTCCCATATCATGCTTGTAGCAGTTACGTTGAGACTGAAATCTATTACCCGGAATAAATAATTTGATGTTATTTTTACTTGCATTCAACACAGTCGTGTATTGTATACCTGCTGTTAAGCTCCCTAAAATATCAAAAGGGTTCTTAGGTTATATACAATTACCTGTTGCCTTTCTTTAAAGATCCTGTGACACTTTTCTGTACAGCTGTAATAGTTCTCTGGCAGCTCTATGTGCCAAGGCAGTTTCTATGACTAATTTTGGTGTCTGTTCTCTTCAGTACCTCTTGCTCGCGCCGTGGCTTGGAGCCCTATGTTGCTGTTATGACTTGGCCACCCACTGTAATGCAACTGGCGAGTGGTTTTGTCCCTTGGCTTGTCAAGATTTCTGTGTGTAAGTCACTTTTAACTGTGGAAGCTGCTACAAAAACTTTTAAAGATAGCTGCTATAATCCAAAATAAAATGGAATACTTCGTGGTAGAATTAGAGCTTTACCTAGGAATCAAAACACAGCAGTTAATGTGATGAAATATTCACAGTTAGCAGTGTGAGCGCTGTTTGCCCTTAGTAAAGTTGGCAATGCTGCACCTCTCTCTTGTCTGCTAGCATCCTGTTATTCTGGGTAAATGCTCTTTTGAAAAACTTGGTCTGGAACACTTCAGTTAAAGCACCTTGCTCACCCATTTTTCCCCATTTTACCACTTGATCTGCAAGCTGTGGCCTGGTTTCTGCCGTAATGGAATAATTACTGCTTGTGTTTTGTGGTTTACTTTTTTTTTTTTTTTTTGTGAGTGTATGTGTTTTATAAAGCTGATTTTTTTTTTGATTGTAAAATATAGTTTTTCTAAACAACTGACTTAAATTTTCCAGACTTCTCTTATTGCTGATATTTCTGAGGTTTGACTAAGAAGATTCCAAAATTTTTCTACTGTTGAAAAATTCTGAAAACCAGAATGCTGTTTTGCTTGCTGCTTAACACAGGAGTAAAACTTCAGTTGGTAGCTGAGGGGTTGTCTTGTGTATGTGTGTGCGTCTTCTATGGGACATCTTCAGCTTCTGTGAATGATCCACAAAGCTAACAGAGCTGTGATATTCCTGCAATCTGATATTAGACATTTTCAGTGCAAAACAATGCACAGGATGTAGTCATGACGAGAGGGAAAAGCCGCTCAATCCAACATGATCTACTTAGGTCTTTGATACTGTCGTCTGTTAATCATGTTTTGATGGATTAAGATTTTCTTTGTAGATTGCTGAAACTGCTTTAATCCAGTTTATCACAAAACCGGATGATGTTTTAGAATCTCTTTCTGTAAGAAAGGCCACAATGAAACTTGACTGCATCTGTTTTGTAGCTGGCATCTTCTCTGATTCTAGGTTTTTAGAGTTCATAGATAGCAGTAAAAGATCTGTAGGGAAAAGCTTATTGATTGCTTTTGTGTTAAAATAAATGATGAAAAGCTATTACCGTCTGGCTGATGAGGTCTGGGGTGTGGACAGCAATAATTTAAAAGAAATTATAGTTTCATTAGTGCTGATGTGGTCTCTGTGAAGGCTGTGTTTAACTACCAGCACAACTTCACTATGTAAAACAGTCACAGCTGTCTCTGATCTTGCACCCTTATTGCACCAAAAGCTGAAATGCACTTTTGTGTTTTCTTACTTATCACCACTGTCTGTATTGTTACCTTCCTTTTTTGGAAGAATTTGATTTGAAGAATTCTTTTTGATCACTTTTCACTGGACGTTTGAGACATGCAAGACTGGATGGACTGGAAAAAAGCAGTACTATGTCTTAATGGCAGGGGAAAAAAAGCTATGTAAAGAAGGTCCTGATTTGCTGACTGTCCTGTAAGTACTAAATTAAATTGGCCCTAACAGGACAAAGTCAGGAGACTAAAGCCACTCATATATTTGAGGCAGAAGGAAATAGTGATGAACAGATAGTGGAATTTTTTGTCCTGAGACCTGACTAGTAAAAGATGTCCCTGTCCATGGCAAGGGAGTTGGATTCGATGATCTTTAAAGGTTCCTTCCTACCCAGCCTGTTCTGTGGTTCTGTGATATTTAGGAACTGAGGTGTTCTGGAGAAAGTTAATTTGGTCCTTTCTATAATGTGACAGGGAGGACAGAGAAAGGTGGAAAGGGAAGGACAAATGTGTTGTGCCATCAAGTTTCTCTTCCCTAGAAAGCATGGAGTCAGAGTTAAGGTAGAATAGATTGAAAATGCCCATACTGTCACATATTCTGTGCAAGAAGTGTAAATGGGATTCAGGAAAAGACTAAAGAAATTCATGGTGAATATGTCTTCCAGCAGCTGGTAAAATACAGTTGCACAAATGCATCCGCTGACACAGGTGATCTCTAAACAACTACTGCTGTAAGCCATGGGGATTGAGGGAAATCATTGTGTGTTTGCCTTCTACTGTAGGCTACCCAAGCATTTGCTACAGCTTCTTTTCAGACACAGGATATTTGATTGATTTTTTTTTTATTTTTTTTTTTTTTCCCCCTGAACACTGTTCATATGCTCTTATCTCCTCCAGAAATGTAGTGATGCATGACACACTGGTGTTTATTGTGAATCTTCCATGATGTTTTTATTAACTCAAGCCAAGAATAATTTGTACTTTATTTTCAGTATTTATCGCTGCCCAAACCTGTTTTTTATATGGAAACAAAATCACTGACACTGCATTCTGACCCGTTTCACTATGAGTCTTTGTACTGTTTGGATGTCTAATGTGGCAGGGGTAATTTTTAAGTCGTGGATTTAGCCTTTCACTGTACTGGTGAATCTAAGCAAAATCCTGTGTGGTGGTCTTCCTGTCTTGGGTTTTAGGGGGTGTGTGTGTTTTTTTCTTTTTGTTTTTGGGGGGGTATGTGTCTGTTTTGTCTGTGTGACCAAAAGCAAAATTAACTGGAAAATGACAAATGTGCTCTTAAGCTGTTTTGCAAAGATGTTAAGCGAGTGTTATCTTTAATCTGTGAAGGTGAATAAAGATGGATGGCACAACACTATTAGCGTAGGTCACAAGCTTTTTCCTCTTCCCTTTTTTCCACCGTTCCTGAAAGAAGGGTATGGTTTTCTGTGGTAACAGCTACAACATGGTCCCCAACAGCACCAGAGCTGTCCTCCTGGCCTAGTGCCACCCAGCTCTGCTGGTCTAGCTGTATGTCCTCGCTGGCAGAACAGTGCAGTGGCAAGTGGGAACGTCACCATCGGAGGTAATACTGTTGCTGGGGAAGAGGCAGCAGCTGCAGTGGAGGCAGGAGGCCTGAAGAAGCAGCCTTCTCAAGGGGGAAGGCATGGGAAGGAGAAAGCAATGAAGATGACATGAGAAAAGGCCAGAGCTACAGGGCCAGAGGGTCTTATCTTTGTATTGACTTGCTGTGTACTAGTATAATAGAATGGTTAATGCTAAAAATAGTAATTTGCTCTTCCCTAAATCATAACACGAAGCTTTCTCTCAATTTTGTAAAATAAATAAGTATATATAAAACAAGGAGGTATAAGAAATAGCAAACTGTTAAGATTTTTTTTTTTTTTTTAAATGGGAATTGGCAAATCAAGCCCAGTTGATTAAGGCAAAGCTTTTGACCACTTCCCACATATAAAACCAAAAATCCTTTAAAAGCCTTTAACAATTGCTGATCTTTCTTTGCTAGAGAAGATTAATTGAAAAATGAACCACAGATTCCTGTTTTGTTTTGGTTTTTTTTTAAAGTATAGGAAATACTTTAAGCTACAGAAAAACAGCTTTATATGATTAGTGTAAAACATACAGTTGCCACAGCAAAAGCACTCCCTTTGTAAATGCTACTAGAATAGATGTCAGTTGACGTGGCGCTCAATGATCTTTAATATAGTTCTTTGATTTTTTTACAGCTACAACCATTTAATTATTAGTTTGGAAAGTTTTGTAGTTACTTGTATGACTTTTATGCTTGGACTAAATTGCAGACACCAAGATGCTGCAATGACAAATGCTGTACAAACATAGGACAAAAAGGCAGGCTTTTCCCTTAAGAACTTTTATTGCATGTCCTGTGGGTTTTTGTGCAGCCACAGGCTTTCCCTTTGGGGCACATGATACAGCTGAGCTGGAAGAAAAGAAAAAAAAGATGGAAAAATACTGCTATTTACTTTCTAATTATGGCATAGTAGTTGTTCATCACACCTGCCTTGAGATTGTTTGTCTTAAATCCAAATCCTTGCATGTGAATGAGGAGAGCTAGAGGAGGAAGTGATGGAAGAGGTTTTTATTTCAGAACTAGGAGGGAAAGTGTCCTTACAACAAACTTATTTCTGTTTGGGCTGCAGATCCAGAGTCTCCCATAGCATTTCTCACCTTGTTGTGAGCTAGTTACCCATATTTTTAAGGCGCTATTGTCACTTTTCCTTATTGCAGCAGTCCTGAAAACCCATTCCTAAAATCTGCCCCTTCCCAGCCCACTTCTCTATCGACTTTTTCTCCTCCCTCCTTTTCCCAGTGGTCACTTGTTTCTGTAGGATATTTGCTTAATCCAGAAATTTTTCCCCATCTTTTTGTTCATTATATACCTGCAAATCTTGAGTTGTTGTACGGCTGTTTCTTGCTTCCTCACATGCCTGTCTGACAAAGCTTGAAGGATGGAGCTTAAGAAAACAGCAAATAACTAGGCCTGCTTCCTGGACAGATTTTGTTCTTCTCTTCCACCTTCTCCTTCTGTTGGCACTGATGCTTGTCTGACCCCATTGGCCACCTCAGCCTGCTAAGTTAACAGAACATTCCAAAAGCAAATGCATACCTTTCTGGCAGATTGGTGAGTTGAACTGGCTTGCTGCGGTGCCAGGCAAGACCCAATGCAAGGAGAGGAAGAGCAGGATGTTCCTTTGCCAGCAGCCAGCCACTGGCTTGGCATAAGGGAGCTCCTGGGCTGCACGCGGCCTCTCTCGCTTTGTCTCTCCTAAGGATATCGGGCAACCACGCATAAATTTCATCCTTTGTATACCCATTCAAGGGACCTTGTCAACACTTCAGAGGTACTGCATTCAGTCATCATTAACCTCTGCAGTCATCGGGCTGACCCCTGTTGCTGTCCCTGGATGAGATGTCAGAGCCAACTTAACATGACAGCCTGGCATTGGGAAGGGCCATCATGTTGCTTCCGCCTATGCTGAGCTATGCTGCACTGTGATCTCTACTACATGTCTCCTGGAGCTTGTCACGTTGTACAAGACACTGATTCAGCTTGCTCACCTCGAACAAAACAGTTTGCTTTGCCTGCCAGGTTGCATTTGCTTGTCATGGGCTGGACATTTTTGTAAGAGAGTAACATGATATAGCTGCAAGGGGGACTGATGGGAGTGTGGGATATGTTCATCGTGATCGTGGAAAAATTAAAGTGAAATGCAAATCTAACATCAACCACATCCCTGTGGGCTTCATCTCCTCTTCTTTGGCAGAGAGGGGAAACTCCTGAACATCCATGTGGTAGTTTCCCTCATTTGTAGCCGGTGGTAGTTGGCTGCTAGACTTTTTAAGCTGTTTACTTTGGTGCCACGTTTAGGCTCTGCAGTTTTACTGTCTGCCCATGGCGATCAGAGGCCGGAAGCGCCCATCGTGTACCCCACTACAATCAAAAGAAACCACAGAGCGCCAGTGGTAGGCCTAGCTTAAGCTCTTGCACAGTGCTCAGAAAGTAGAGGATAGTCATAGCTTCAGTACAGTAAGAAAGTACAGGTAGGAGGGGCAGATGGTCTGTTTAGCATGCCTGAGGCAGTGCATCTTTCTCCCAGATTTTGACCTAGGCCACTGTACGTTTCTGCATATCTGCAGTTCCAAAGGTGTCTTTTGTTTTGTGTGCCTACACCCCAAGTGAATTTTCAGACTTATTTTATGCCTTGTTACAGAAGTATCTGTTCAAAACTACAGTGAATGGTATTTAGCAAGTTGTGTGCTTTGAAATTCTTTTTTTTTTTTTTAAAGGTATGGTTTATATCCAGCCTTCTTCTTAAAATCACTTCTTACTGATTTTAGACTATCCTAAGAATCGTGAAAAGGGCAGCATATGGGAGGTCTGACAGAAGTGGAGGTCAGTTTAGGACAAGGGTGTGTGGTGTCTCAGCAGCTAATCCTATTGCCTTAAGAATAGCTGGAAGCCAAGTTGAAGCCCTCTGCAGACTGCTGCTGGGCTTTTGAGAGAGGCTTTTAACAGCACCTCAGAAACTATTTTGGGATAAAGAGAAAGCATGCTTTCATTTTTGCCCAGGACCAAACTGCCGTGCTTTTGAAGTACTGGGGTGTACAGGAGAAGGGTTGGGGGTAGATAACAATGTGAGTCAACCAAGCCTATTTTATGGGAGCCCTATGAAAGGTGCCTTTTTAGTTGTTGCTGTTGTTTTACATCTCTCTTGGACTCATTGAGGTGCCTTAAAAACTCTCACCGGGGAGAAAAAGTTGGGGGTTGCTATGTTGACATTCAGAAGTGCTCATGCTGCATTCAGTGCTAGGGTGGCACGTCTGTTACTGATGCTTTGGATGGAACAGAAATCACTCTTTCTCCATCAATGCCTTGCAGAAACGTCATATCATGTCCTGATGCAGCACCCTCAGTAAACCTCTTCAAACACTTTGTGCCTGAAGTGAGCCTGCAGTAATGAGGAGCCAGCTGAAGACAGCCATACTGAATGCTGGGCTGTGATTCACTGTCTCATGAGCTAATTTGTTTTCAGGGGTGTGTGTCGGTGTGGCACGCTGCCCAGGTAGCTCTGTAATACTTAGTTCAGCTTTCCAGGTTTCCTAACAGTACTTGTACTCATGTGACTTCCTTCTTTAACTCCAGCTTCATCCCATTAAGAATAGTCAAATGAGTCAGGCACATAATTTGAGTCCCCTTATCTGCAAAACAGGGGAAGTACTGAGAGAAAGCTTGTGATGTTTAGTTTGAAAAGCGCATGGTGGTGGTGAACAAAGTAAGTGTCATGTACTTTCTGCAAGACGGTTATAAAAACTTTTAATTACTGGGGTGATGAAGGCATATGATAAGCCAACAAATTTGATTTGAGATCACTTAGTTTCATAAAACTTGACCAGTCTACTGTGCAAGTCTCTGGACTAAGAACGTGCTGGTTTTAGTTTAAATAGCTGTCTTATTCATACTAAATGACAGCAACTACTCGTCTTTGTAGTACAGCTTTAATTACCCACTAATGAGACTGTTTTATTTAACTAGCTGTTCTCCATGCCTCTTCATCTGATTTTTTAGATAAATTTAATGAAACTAACTTTATATGTTTAATTGACTTTTCTTTAAAGTTCACAGGCATGTTACGGTGATAGGCAGGACATAGCTGTACCTCTTGGTGATGAGCTTTCAACTAATACTTGCCAATATAGCTTTAATGTGCGGTTTGTACTTTGCACAATTCTCCTGTTAGAGTAAGCAAAGTTAGGTATAAAACTCATGTGAAACCAAGGGAATAGGTTAACGAGATGTCCTCATTGTATCAGCTGTAATCTCTCCCAAATCCCCTTATCTGCTAGCTAATCAAATAGAGATAAAACAATTAATCTTTTACCTCTTTTTAAAAAGGAGGCGTTAAGCATGTGTTTTGAAGGTGATTGGGCTTTGGAGATGTCTTTATACTTGTTTTAACCTTGCTCCTTCTGGAAATGAAATAAAATAAAATCCTGTTTCCCTCAGGTGTGTAAGGTTCCTTCTCTCCCCTGGAGCATAGCGGAGCTGCAGTTACTCTCCATGGGCTGTTGCGAGCCAGGGGGTTGCCTGCGCAGCCCAAGGTGGACCTTTCGCCCATTCTCTGCCTTGTCCCCTGCGGCAGGGATGGAAGGAGAGCAGAGGCTGGTAGCTCAAATGTCATCCCTCCCACCTGTGTCATGTTACAGAGTTTGTAACAGTTGCTACATACGTTTCCCCAAAAGGGAGGGTTGGTTTCCCATCCGGCCCCTACTTTTCCTTGTGTGACCCCTTCCCTTTGCTTATGATGGTCGTGTAGGTGCTTATCTGAACCAATTGCTTCTTGCGTTATGTTGTAGTCGTTTGTCTTACAGTTTTCCAACCTACTATGTTGCTTGTGTGAAAATAGAAAACTTTATTGCTGATCCCATGTGAATTTAAAATCTGTCACATAGTTGTATGACAGGCATTATCAGTGTTTTTTCTGGGTTGGGAAGAGTACATCAGGCTGTAGAAAGGCTGACAAAGCCTCACTGGCAGGTGGACAAACCAGGCTGGTGGGGAAAGTAGTTTGTTTCAACTATGGCAAACTGAGCAGAAAATTTATCTTCTCTGCAAAGGCTTTTCCAGAGAGAGAAGGTGTTCTGTTGTAGGTGTACATCATGTGGAACTTCAAGCAAAGAGGCAAGCTCGAACTCTTGGAGGTGAACTTCAAGATAGAAATGTAGCCTATGCATTGGAGTTCTCTTAGGCTGGTTATGAAACTCAGTTACTGTTATTTCTTGTTTTAATGATGCATTGATGTTCTGGATGAATAAAATTTGTGTGTGTCTTTAAGGAGCCTGGGATTACTTGCTAGGAGTATTGAGGATGGGGAATTGCACCTTCCTAGGCCAACAGTTTAAAAAGAAATGCTCAAAACAAAACAACACATGCGAATCTTGGTCAAAATGCTAAAAGTGGGTTCCATTTAGATTTCAAATCCGTATGTGTGGAACTTGCATCTGCTCATCTGAAGAAGAAAAATGCACCAAAGTTTTGAAATAACTGGAGCAAACTAGTTGTTTTTGCTGGTTTTTTTTGCTGGTTTTTTTTTTTTTTGGCAAACCCCGCTCTATTCAACATCTGTAATAGAGAGGAAATTATTAGCTGCTCTATTCCAGAGAGCTGTCTCCTCAGTGAAAAACAGATATTCATAACAATGGATTGTTTTGCAAGTGTATACCCTTGTAACCCTTGGTACTTGTCCTTCAGAGTAGCTGTGCAGTGGCTGTGCTTGTGCGTAACCTCGAATGTGAGGACTACGAGTGGCCAGCGGTGAAAGGGGCTGCAGGGAGCTGTGGTTTGGACCAGCACAGTGGTTGAAGATGACCTCAGCTGCAGCGAATGACAAGCTGGCTGCTATATCCTGATTCATATTATCTGAACTGTCAGGGCTGGATTTTAAATCACAGTGTCTTTCTCCTGCTGTGATGAAAGTGTGCCAGCCGGGGATCACATGGTGTGAGAGCTGCGAACAATAAAAGAAAGTTACTTGCAGAAACTCCTCTTTTCAGTTAATCCTTTTGCTTTTCAAAAATGTGCATTTTCACCATTCAGAATTCACTCTGATACCTTTGTGCTCTACCCTGGAGCACAGTGTCTAGTTTATGCCATTTGAAATTTGATTTTAAGTTATTCTTGGAAATTTTAATCTGTGCCAAATAAACTGTTCTTTTCATGACAGTTCTTTAATGTAGACCTTTTTGGGCACTGCTCTGGTATCCTGCGTGTTGTATTTACTTCACTCGAGGCATAAATTTAAATACAGATTATGCAAGGAAAAAGATTATTAGAAATTAGCATTGTACAGTATAAAGGGAGAACAAGGTACCAACCAGAGAAATGTACTAACTTGTCCTTTAACCTTGATACTGCTTTAATTTCAGAGAGCAGTGCAATTAATAGTGACAAAACTTTCATACTAGCTGAGGCATTAGACAAAACAACTTACAGTAGTCCCTCCCTCCTCCTCCTCCTCCTTCTCCTTTCTCCAGTAGTTTGTAGGTTACATAAGCGGATTTCTTTGTTTCTCCTCTTTAATAGTGAACAGGCTTCACGCTCGTCTCTAAGCAGACTGGTCTGCATGCTTACGTTTTTCCCCTCAAAACAGGCTTGCCTTCAGAGAGGGAGGAGCATAGTGTAATTGAAAGACCCGGCATGTAAACTGTCGGCATATACTGAACATCTGGTGAGAAGTCCTTTCTGGCAGCTTACAGGCCTTGTAAATAGGATATATGTGAGCCTGTCATAGGGGTATTAGCATTGCAAAATCAATTGCCGCTGCGGTGGTACTGGAATATATTGATAAACAATGTCTTCTGAACCAGGTAAGACTGAACGGGGTGTTTCTGTTAAACCTTCATCTCTTCAAGACTTGGGGCGTATTTGGGTCCAGAGACACCGAGAGTTAAACTTTGTAGTTTGAAGCAAACAAACCGGTGAACATCCAGCTGCCTTGTGATGCAATACGGCTGGAATGCTCTGGTGGCTTTTTCCTCCTATTCTCAGTAAATGAGCTTGCAGTCTCTTGAACCGCTTGCCTGATACATCTGCCACACGGAGAACTCTGCTACTTTTGGCTGGCTTCGCTGCTGCTTTCACCAGCTTGAGACTTTCTTAAAAGCAAACCAGTTTTGTGATGTTTATAAGTGGTTTCTGTTTCTGGCTTATTTGTCAGATTCATTGAGCTCTGTTTGTAGCTGCAAGGTTTCTACAGGACACTTCTAGAAGTCAGCATTGGCTCTAAGAATAGTATTTGTCGTTTTAGGAAGTAGGTGTACACTTCTGATTTATGCTCAGCTTTTTGCGTGTAGTGTTGCAATAATTATTTTAACTGATGCTTAATGCTACATTTAATGTACAGAATTGGCTTCCAGAATTAAAGAATGTTTTCTTTTGTTGCACCATCCGGTGAAAGGTTTGGATTTTCTTCCATTGCAAATATGTTTGTAACTGAATTTTTAAGAATACTATTGAAAATACTGATTTACTTGTAAGTGAGCATGTTTTTCAGTTCTGAATAAAGTTCAACTTAAGGTAAGTTAAATTAAAAGGCTTGCCCAACCCGAACAGTTTAATATAAGACAGTAAATATTCTGAATTAAGTTTTCCACAGAGAGATCAAACAGATCCATGGAAGGCTTGGGTTCAGAATGCTGGTCTCCCTCTGGAAAGCCCTCTGAGACTAAATTGAGGGGAGGGAGTCACTGGCTGAGTGAGTTTGAGAGATGTGGTGAAGAAGCTTGGAGTAGATGCATGCAAATAGCTCTACTCCAGCTCTCCTGATTTCAGGACTTGTGGGCATCTGATTTTTCTGGGTAAAAAGAATACTTTTTAAAAAATCATTCCATTGGTTCCTTATCTGTTTTATGATCAAGTTTGAAATTGCCATTCTCCCTCTAGCTTTTGATAATCAAGCAAAAGAATGGGAATCACACAGCTTTCCTCCCAGTCTTTATGTATCGGTTTTCTGTATCTTGAGAAGAATCT
>VZTL01010208.1:0-36348 GCA_013400535.1 Scopus umbretta
CAACAAAAACTGTGCAAGTGTGTCATGTTTCGTACCCAGGTCAGAAATATATTTAAGCACCAGCACACTCAGATTTCTGAAAAAGCACTGAATGGGAGCTGGGAAGAAAAAAGGGTTTGAATTCTCTGATACTAGCATGAAACCAAGCGTTTTTCTCACTGTTGCTTCGCCAATCCCTTCAGCCTCACGGTGCCTCAGGAGCTGTGCAGCCCGAGAGCAGAAAGGTTAGCGTGCAATTTATCTGCACTGCTGCAGTTAAGCAACAGCTTGGATTTCAAATACTGACTCAAGTTATCCAATACTTCGAGCTCTTTCAGTAAGTCTTAAAAATATATGTAATTTTCCAGCTACCTGAAAATAAGGAGTAAATAAATCCAGAAAAATCCAGATTTTTCCACAGACATTTTGCAAACACCAGAGGAAGCTAAAATAATCAAGCATTTTTGTGCTTGATCTCGTCTTTACCTCTGAACTAAAATAGTGAAAAAATACTAATAATTTGAAGAGAGACATGAATATTTTTATGAAATGTGCCAAGTGGAAAAACCAGGGTGGTGGAGGATATACGGTTTGCTCTTCATGACTAGAATCTGTATATAAGAGGAGAATGATGGCAATCCACAGCCGTGTTGACAATTCAGACATACAGGAAATACCCTTGTAGGAAACTAATACCATCTGGGTTTGGCCCAAGATGTGTGAATGAGAAATATGTTTCTTGTTGAGAATGCAAAGATAGTTTTGGACATTGCAAAGAAGGAATGCGTTAAGCATGCACACTTACAAAAATGAAATGGGGTGAGGCATTGCATGCACATGGAATAATTAGAGGAATATGTTTGTGTGCGTCAATAGCTGATGCAGACTTAGAACTTCAGAATTCATTTGTCCTAAGACAACCAGTACATTACTATGAAAAATGTCTTCAGTATAAATGGCCAGGAGCTTTCTGAGTAAAGATAGTATTTGAAAATGCTGATTTGTCTAAGCCACTGCATTCCCTGGTAGAAAGGGAGGTTTGCTTGTGACACATGTTGTATTTTGGGGAAAAAAGTAAAATGGTTTTGAAATTGTTGAAACATCCAGTTCTAATATTTGTAAAATTGGGAATTTGGGTTATTTCAGTGAGTTGTTTTCAGTTTAGAAATTAGTTTTAGTTAAAAGAATGTCAACACTGAAATGGAATATTTCATTTGGCCCTTCCTGAGAACCTTTCAGTCCACACTTGGTAAGAGTATGTTTTCAAAATCTCAGAATATTCTCACTCCTCTCTATCCTGTTCTTGCATTAACTGTCTGAGATTTTAGTGTCTGTTCTTGGCAGAGGAAGGCTCTCTGGTTTCTAACGAAGCCATTGCCAGCATTCTGAGGTTCCTGAGACTCGCTGCCTGCGGGATGGATTTTTGCCTCTCCCTTGACACCCTCATCTACTTGTGAAAGCCCCAGCAGTGCTGATTTTTCTGTTATTTGTGAGGCTAATGAATGCCTTGCATGGACAGGAAAAAGTTCCAGGCTCTCTTTTTGGTGCACATTTGACTTCTTCTCCAGACTAGCCTTAGTACTATCATCCCTTCTCTAAGTTCAGGCTCTAAATGCTCTTTTTAAAGAAAATTATTGAGGAGATAAAAGGTTTGCTAGTCTTTCATGTCTGTCAAGATCCTGGATTAACCCTGTTCCAGGTTCAAAGACACTCATTATACAAATTACCTGTTCCTTAACTGAGCAATGCTCATATGATGACAGTAAACTGTCTGTCATTGTATCTTGGTCTTCATTTGTTTTTCAGCAGATTTTTTACATACCTGAACAGGATTATTCTTATCACTGCTAAACACTGCTGGAGACATTTATTTAAGATGTATTAATTGATTTAGTGCTTACCCAGAAGGCACAATGCAAAAAAAGATGGAAAATTAAGGTGGCCATTTGATGTTTTTTTTTCCCATTCTTTTTTAGTATGCATCGAACATGAGTAGCACCTGAGGTCTTTGGACAGGATGATCAAAGTCTATTGAATCAAATGGTATTGAAACACTAATAGCACACCATCACATATCTTTGACTGATGGATTACATTCAGGTTGACACGGGCTATCTGAGGAATCAGGCAGGCTAGAGGTACGAACAGCAGCCCATTACAGAATCCGTTGCAACTGCAAGTTTGAGCAGATCATCAATGTTGAGTTCTGTGCTTGCTAGCTAATAGACTGAATATATGACTTGATGGTAAATCCATTCCGTGTTCTTTGAAAATGAATTATTAATACCTCTCTCAGCTTCGTTATAGAATTACGTTATTAGTTCATCCTTTGCTAGGCTGTACACAAAGCATTGCTTTCATTTGCATCTACTGTGGAACGTGCACATCTGCCTTTCAGGTGAGAATTTATGACTGTGCAAGGCTTGAATTTTCCAAGCTGTTTATGCTTATGTGTTATGCATGTACTCACTACATACACATATAAACATACACATGCATCTGGCATGTAGGTGAACACAGATTTCCTTGTCCCTGTAGTTTAAATTCTCATCAAATTTAATTCTTTTTTGTAGTCCCAAAAGCAGAACATGAGTGGATATAAACAGTGTACACATGCTTGATTTGCATATCTTAAGGCTTAAATAAATGGTGTTTGGACTACCTAAAAGAATTTGTTTTATATTACAGAATAAGTTAATATTGTTATGCCTACAATATTCAATTCCAATGTTGGGGAAAAAGGGTTTTGAAAAATGCACATTTCATGTATGTGCCTGTGTTTTTTAAAGAACTCATTAAATTATGGTTGTACTACGTATTTTAAATATTGACATTTCTGAGTGGGGTTTAATTTTTATTCTGCCAAGCGTTGTAAATTCCTGTTTTGGATCCTGAGGATTTTGGTGGAGGTGGAAAACCACTAATAATTTCTTCTTGTTCACGCAACTTGTATTCACTTGCATGTTTTAACTTGAAGCAGACCTTTTCTGTTGATGCTGATAACACTGTTCTGAGTATAAACCAAACTCCTTTGGAGCAGGAAAGAGTAAAATTTTCTCTAAGTAATGGCAATGATAATTACCTTGATATAAAATTTTGTTTCATAAGGCCCAAATTCAGTAAGGATTTAGGCACTGATATTTTTTTCTAGTGCAAAACAGGATGCCATGACGCAGCTGATTCTCTCCACTTCAGAGTTTACATGACTTTTGGTGTCAGTAAGTGAGATCTGATACAATGGTGATGAGGGAATTTATCAATCAAAAATGCTTCTGAACGAGGGGGAAAAAATACTGGAAAAAATGGAGACTTCTCTTAATGAATCTGACCCTGAGATTTCATAAAGATTTTTTTATGGTCTGTAGCTAATGTGGTGGTTATGCAGCTAAAGGCATTATCTTCACATCATTATAATGAAACATAACACTGGTATCCTTGACTTTATTAGCCAGGCTTCATTGGTATCTGACGTTATATATTTCCTATTATAAATCTAAATAAGAACTTACATTGACCTGCATTAGACCAAACATTAAACAATTTACTAAGATTACGACTTTGAAAGGGAACTTAAAAAAAAAAAAAAAGTCTTTTAGACCACCAAGAAACAACCAAAAATTTAAGGAAATATGAGGTTTCCACCATGTGACTTCCCCTGCAGAGTTATGCAACAGACTGCTGTTACTTAAAGGTCATACATAAAAAATTTATGGTACATTTTTTAAGAGATTTATAGTGTTTCTATTTATACAACTTATATGTCAACAATTTAAAGGTACAGTATACTAAAATAACAAATTAAAGTCTAATCCCTTTGAATCCTCGATAAAATGGAATGCTCTAATATGTCCTATATGAAAGAGGTTTAATAAATGTATCTGTATTAATTGATGTGGTATGCATGATGCAATGATTAGCTGTTTATTATCTATTACAGATCATTTGTTCATTTTTATCCTGAAAATCATTTGCAAATGGGGTTGATTAGGGGAGCATTCTTTGTGTCGTAGGCCCATTATATGGTGGTGTAAGTTGCTTTAAAAGAGCTCTGCAAATCAGTCTCAAAAGTAACATTCTTTCAGTGTTGAGATGAATGATGCCATCGATACTATCTAGACCTCTTGTTTTGGAGTATCTTTGAACTCAAATATGTATCGTTTACCCAAGATTGGATTCTCTGGAAGTAAAAATTTGTAGCTCTATATGAAGGTACCACCCCTTAGTTATTTGCTGAACTTTATTTGCTTTGCAGTGAAATAAAGTGGGAGAAGTTACCGTTACTTGGCCTTAGCCGAGACAAGAAAAGGACAAAGATGATTGAGAGGGTGCAATTTCTCAAATCACTACAGCTGCTTTACCAGTAGGGTTTGAACTCAGGCATAGGAGTTACATTTTCAACCTTGCCTTTGCACACTTAACCTCTGTACTTATGTGTATTTATGTGGGAGCTGAGAGTGCAAATGCGTCATTTTACACCAGGAGTTGGAGCCATATATGCCGGTCTGGCAGTGATTATTGATGATAAGTTCATCCCTGAATTTTGCATATTAAAATAATGCATGAATACGAAGGCTCCATTAGGACACTGTACTTAAGTACCCTAATGTGCACAAGCACTTTGACACCATAAATATTCATTTCTCACGAAAACAAATCTTCATAGATAAACAAAAGTCCTAGTACATGAAAAACCTATAAACATGCTCAACCATAAGCACTCTGGTAATTCCATTGCCTTTGAGGTCAAATATAAACACAGTGCTGAATGGGACAATAGCATTTAGAGAAAGATACTAATATGGTCATGGAGATTTGTCTCTACCTGGTATTGTGGCCTAATCTTGTCCTCAGTAAAGAGCCTAAGAATGCAGTCTGGTGGTGGTAAGTTCCTAAAAATAGGGAGGGGCATTCTCCACAGGAGACAGCCTTTGGGTCGCTGTGCCGCCCCACAGTTTTAGTTACGGAGTCTCTACTGACTTGAATCATGTCTAGTCCCTTGATGACTCTCACAGTATTCCTGTAGGGATGCCCTTTGTCTGGGCTTGAAAAATGTTTCTTGCCTTGCTGTGGGAGATACTGTTCTATTGGTCTCTCCTTGGCTACTGCTACCTCCAGCTCTGAAGGTATAATATAATCATATATATAATCATATTATATATATATGAATATATATATAATCTTTCATATCGTATAATCATATAATGCCTGAGCAGTGCTTCAGAGCTGGAGCTGATACAGTACTTCTCAGTAAGAGGTCTTCAGCAAAATTACCCAATAGGCCTTTGCAAAAAGTACTTGTGCAACCCTGGATTACTGTGTTTTTTGCTGTAAAAGAGTTATACTGGTTCTGCAGATTTTGGATGTTTCTAAAGTTGTGGCACCTTGTGATTTGCCTTTGCTGCCTGAAGAAACATATCGCTATTCCTAAGCTGGTCATCACCCCTTCATCAGCATAATTCATTTCCATAGTAAGAAACTGTTGTAAAGAAATTTGGCTACAACTGTTCCAGCGGAGCTATAGGTTCATAGGCCAACCCAAGCAGCAATTAATTTAAAAGAAGATGTGATCACTTCCTATCTTTTATGAGCATTATTAATACATACTTTTTTTCTTTTGGACAAAAAATACTTGACATGTCAAATGACTAGAATAAGAGCTGATAGTATCTATGGTATTTTTAAATATTAATATACTTCACAAATAAGAAAATCACAAAATGTTAGAAAATAATAACAGGTATGGAATTTTAAAAGCTGTTTTTCTTTATAACTCTAAGTCTAGAGTTTCAGAGAGAAAACACTAATAAAAATTAGTCAGTCATCATTATGATGTCATTCTCATAATTTCCCTTGAAGTAAACTAGCAAGTACAAATAATATTTGTAATGTCTGACATCATCTATGTAGCTTTCCATTGCTCAGACTTTGGGTTAAATTTAGTGATGTTTCCCATTTGTTAGAGAGAACACCTTCTGCATGGAATGGATTCCATTAAGAAAATCTTTCTGAAGTTAAGCCACCTTTGTAACTTGTCTGAAACAAAACAAAACAAAACAAAGCTCCAAAAAGGCCAGGAATGATAGGAGTACAGCAGTAGCAATGTGTAAAAAATGTGATCATCTGTAAGAACCTACGTTTCAGTCCTGAGTCTGAGTGCTCACATGAAAAAAGGAACCATGCTTTTCAGTGATGCTGTCTTTAAAAAGAAATAAGCATCACCGTTATTGTTTTACTTGGAAACAGTATTCCCTTCCATGTGATATATGCCCATTGATCATAGTTTGACCTGCAAAGGCTTCTTAGAATCACTCAAACTTTAAAAAACGTTTCAGAATAGCCATGGACTCATTTTTTGGTGCTTGTGCTTTGAGATGTTAAGCATTAAAGGACATTTCTAAAAGTGATTCCTTGTTTTAAAGATTTAATTTAGAACAACTAAAAAGTGTGTAGGAATCACAGAAAGAGCAATCACTATTTCCTCAAAACTAGTCTCAGGTTGACCACAAGCACTAACTCACATTTGAAAATCTTAAGTCTTATATTTACATTAATTAGAATACCATCTATTAGGTGATAATTTTTGCATATAGAATGGCCAGCCACTGCCTTCCATCTTCCTTTTTCTTTTCATTCTAAAGTTTTCTACATTTTCTAAAATGGTAACTTCATTTCAGTATTGCTCTCCATTAGTGACAGGAGATATGCCAGTACCACAAATATTATCGCAATTCTATGCAGTAGAATATGCTAATATGATATTACATATTTCACATGAAACAAGTCTTGCTCCACTTGCGGAATACACAGTCTTGCTTTTTCTGTCTCTTGCCCACTGCATCCCTTCCCAAATGTAGGCCAATGGTGTCTGAGCCATCCCTCCATGCTCTCCAAAGGAGCAAAGGAGCAGGAGAGATGGTGGTGAGACATGATCCCGTTGCCTTCCCCAAACCGTCTGCGCTGCTCTGCTCCACAGCATGACTGGCTCATCAGCATCTTTGTCCTTAATATACTTTTGATCTAGACAAATATGTACCAACTGAGTTCATTTTTAATGAAATTAGCAACTGGGATTATATCCTTTATTTCTAGTCATCTTTCGAAGATATGCAGTACACAGATGATTTGGACCAATTTAATCCTAAGACCTCTGATAACTTTTTCAGATAATACATTGCATTACTTAATCTAAACTTGAAACTTAAGTAAATATTATTCATTATTTCTGTTTTTTTTTGTTGTTATTGGAAGACTTGGGCACCTGTTTTAAATGGTGTCATTATTTACACATGGTGACTTCTGCATTTGAATGGACATTAGCTAAATGTGACAGTTACTCAAAGTAGAAAAAAATTGCTAGAGTTGTCAGAATGTTGTGATACTCTGATTCATTATTCCTCGATAAGTGTCAAAATTTTCTATTACTCTCCCTCCCAAAAAAAAGGAATAAGGAACTCACCCATTTACAATCTATACTTAAATACTGAATGGAACATTTCCTGAAAGAAAAATAGCTAACATAAACATAATTTCCTCTTGAGAAATATGAGGTATGTAATAATTAGCAGAGCCTCACTGAGCTACGAAAACCATATTCCCTTAGGAGAAAAAGAACAATAACTACTGAAAAAAGTGACAGGCTATACACAATTTGTTATATCTGAAGAATACAAATATAACTGCTTAAACATATTTAAAAAGTGGTAAATTCACTTTCTCTACAAATTCATAAAGTCACAAATGTTTCCTTGCAATTGTTCTTGGAACTGATGGAGGAAAATCTCCCAGGGACATATGAAATGTAATAAATGTAACAGGAAAATTGCCCTTTGTCATATGAAGATTAAAACAAATCAGATATTCTCCAGAAAACCAGCAGGTTCCCTTATTCTCTGCTCATATGGGCTCTTCCCACAGTCTCACTGCATGAAGGACTTACGAACTTTATCAGAGCTGTTTGCACAGAAGGAATGTGGACTCAAACACTTGAAGGCACGCCACAGAACCTTGCAGCAATCCAGTCTCTTGTTAATTACAACTAATATTTCATTATGTTGTGGAATTTTCAGCTACATAGGTGCGTGTACACATCTTGGTAGGTAGTGTAGCCAATGC
This sequence comes from Scopus umbretta, assembly GCA_013400535.1. Classification (NCBI taxonomy): domain Eukaryota; kingdom Metazoa; phylum Chordata; class Aves; order Pelecaniformes; family Scopidae; genus Scopus; species Scopus umbretta. The sequence continues at coordinate 8,092 of VZTL01010208.1, forward strand.
CTCCAATTCTATTACAAGCCTTGCAAAGTGTAAGAGGTGTATTGAAAGCTTAAATTAGTAGAATAAAACATTGCAGTAAGTTTTCAGCATTTTAATTGGATACCTTTAGACTTCATGATTGCAGGAAGAAGTTTGAGAACACAAATCAAGCTAAAAAGTAAGGAGGCGGTGAATTTCCACTCCCCCTGTTTCCAAATGGATTTTTTTAGCACATGGCTTTTAAGCCAATTTCATGATTTTGGAGTCTGCCTCATGAGTGTCTGAATGGACAGGATTGAAGGTACTTTATATGGCTTATTTAAAAATAACATCCTAACCCAAGCTATAAATCACGATAAGTATTTAATGCCTTATGTATATAATAAATATTCAAGTCTAAGTATCTGGTTACAGCAGTGATTAAGAGTTCTGAAAATCCACCCCTTAAAAGACGCTCTTCAGTGGAAATGCTGTTAGTGATGAGGCTTCTTTCACACCCTTCTATACACATGTACAGTTGACAGCCATTAAGTCAACAGCGTGACAGCATCTGTTATTTCTGAAGTGTTGTGTACGTCTATCCACTTGCAAATCTCACTTGAATACTGTTTTCTGAGAAATTAAAAAAATTCTTAAGAGAGGAGCCAGCCTGATAGGAAGCTCTATACCTTACAGAGGTTAAAGCAACTGGAAGGGTTTTATGGTGGGAAGAGGGACAGAAGGATAAGAAAGGTATCTCAGGGGAGGCTATCTCTAGATTAAGGTTTTAATGAGAAAACTTGACCTTCATTGAGTTGGGGAAGAACTACCTCTGGCTGGATAGCCACAGTCAGAAGGAATGAATTGGAACTACAGATACAGATTATTGCAGGCTTTTTCAAATCCTAATACATTTGCAACGATACAGACAGGGCACCGACTGGCTGGGGACAGCTCTGCTGAAAGGGGCTCTGGGGTTTCAGCAGACAGCAAGCTGAACACGAGCCAGCAGTGTGCCCTGGCAGCGGAGAAGACCATCAGCATCCTGGGCCGTTTTAAGAAGAGCACAGCCAGCAGAGCAAGTGACCATCCTCCCTTTGCTCTGCACGCACGAGGCTGCATCTAGAGTACTGCGCCTGGTTTTCTTAGTACCAGAATGATATCGATACACCTGAGTGAGTTCAGTGAAGGGTGGCTGGGGAGTGGAGCACGTTCCCAGCGTGGAGAGGCCAAAAGAGTGGGGCTTGTTCAGCCCGGAGAAGAGAAGGCTTCGGGAGCTTGCTGAGCAGTTAAGTGTGGCAACGAATACAGAGAATTACATCATGCTAGTCTAGGATTTTGGGCAAGATATTTCTGTGGCAGAATCCTAATCAGTAGAAAAATCAGTTCACACATCCCATGTAAAGGTCTAACCTGTCAAGCTATTGGTTATGTTGTTATGGACTTTCTCTCATTTTCTGTTTTTACTAGAATTTCTAGTCTTGACCTGAAAAGGTTTCCAAACAACAGCTTCCTTAAAATCGGAAGAGGAATTCTGCACTTGATTCATGGCAACGACTACAATCTGTAACTTGCATATCCTGCATAACTTCCCTGATCTTTTGCATAGAGCAATGAGTCTCTTTTACTGAACAATATGTAATTACACACAGTAGCACAGCAGGTCTCTTTATGAGCAAGTACCATTGACTTTATACGTGCCTTTAGAGCTGCTTCTCTGAATTGCGTCTGTCTTATTGTGCCCAATATTTTACAATTTTAAGACTGTCCCTGGAAGTATTTCTTGACAACCCTTAGTCACTGTTGATAGCCTTGGAGATGCTTACTGTTGCATCCAGCCCTGATATAAAGCAGACTTTACATGTGAGTCTGATAGCCTAAATGAGTTCCCAAGTCACCTAACTTTGCACAATATTCAGAGTTTCACATAAAAGATAATTTTGAGATGTCTTGGTTCTGCGCCACACAGAAAAGAAAGAAACAAAATTAACACTAGGATATTTCTGGACAAAGTATCTGAAGCAAAGATTAAAGGTAATAGTTGCATAGACTACAAAAGCAAAAAAGCTAGGACCTACCTGCCCCCAGTTTTATTGACATATGGCCCGATTCCCTATCAGGAAAGCTACATGGCTTCTGTAATTTTTGTAAACAGCTGGATAAGAAATTATACTAGTAAGAAAGCTACAGGCGAATCATTCATTAATTGGTGTTGAATCAAAACTATCAAAGCAGCAGCATGTAGCAGACAAGCGATTATGTTGCTCAAATGCCATTCCTTTTATGTGTGACAATTCACTATGTTAAACTTTTTCATCAAAGAAAAAAGAGAATGAAAAAGCATGATTGCCTTCTCTGAAATGTATTACTTCACCTATTTATGCTAGATCTTTTTTTTTCTAAATTATTTTTATCTGCCACCAAACAAAAACCCTTTTCAACACTGTTTACTCCGATTGTGTCTTGCTGAACTCCTGAGGATGCCGCCGGGTTATGTAGTGACCAGTGTTTGTTCACAAAATTACTTCAAACCCTTTTAGATGCTGCTTAATACCCGCTTTTTTATAGTTGGATAGCTACTGATGCTTCTTAAGTATTTTCCAGAACAGAATAGAAAAAGGTGAGAGCTCTTTGTGTGTTTAAAGATTTTCTGAGGTACATTATACTGAATTTAGTGTGCCATTTTGTTACCTAGATTTAGAAAATTTCTCCAGACTTCCTACCAAGGTACTCTAATCTTCTATCACCAGCAAATTCTGCCACTTAGTTATCATGGACTCTTCAAAGTAACAGCTGACTTTCTAGAAGCAATACTAGATTACACATTTTAAAATTATTTTCAAGATACTGTTTATTTATTTCTTCTACTTGTTTTTCACCTCCTAATTTAGCAGTATACTGGAGGTATGTCCAGAGGCACTGGTATAGAGCAGGTCTTCCCCGAGTGCAGTCTCAACCACAAAAGGCTTTTTTTCATTTTAATCATATGGCTAGCAATCTCTCATACTACTTTCTTCAGAGACACTGTACAAAAACTTCTAGAAATGTAAACTTTTTTTTTCATTATGTTACTAATTCTTTGACAGAATTCTGCTTGTGGCAGCAAATTAACACTTACACAAGATGCTTTTTTGACCTAATTTTACAATTCTCTTAATTGTTCTCACCCAGGATTTTTCTGGGTTCTCACTTCTCTGTAATTAGCAAGCTGACCTTCCGAGCCTTCAGACCTACAGCCAGACTCAGATAATAGTTAAATTTTGTAAAAATAAATAGTACAACTTCATTATCTCAACGACTCCAATTTTCAGTTCCTTTAGAGCACTTATTTTTAGGGCAATTTATGCTGGTGCTTTCCATCATTTCTCTTCTCCCTCTCTTTTTTTTTCTCGACCTACAGGTGGAGAAATGGAAAACGTTAAACACCAGCTACAGGGTGTGTCTTTCCCAGTCTCTCTTATGCAAAGAAATCAAGCTGTATCTTTTGCTTTTATACTCTATTGGTCTAGCTAACCGGCCTCTGCCAAAGACCATCACCTAGCTTGAGGAAGTTCTTCTTTTATCACAATGTATTAAAAATTTCTCTGTATTTTTTCCTATTTGTTCTTTAAATTTCTTCTCAAACCTCAGCACGTTGTTCTACCATAAATGTTTATGGGAAACTCCTACTTACTTTGCCAGTGAAACAATGGCAGGATGTAACCCTTACTGTGGTGTTCTGAATTTATATTCTGCTCTATTAGTATCACTTGAGTTGGATTTCCATTTTATTATAGGATTATTATTTTTTGGGGGCCTGAACATTCCCTCGTACCTTGCTATATTTCTCACCTTCTTCATTCCTAATTGTTCCAGTATATACATACTTTCTCTGAGTCTAATAAGGTACTTTTAAAGAACCTCCATGCTGCTTCTATGGATTTTAATTTCCTAACTTTCCCCTTCAGGCTATTTCTAACTTCCTCCATATAAAAATCTTCCTTTTTTGAAAAGTACTGTAATATTATTACCTCATGGTGGGATCCCATGGGAGGATGTTGAACTTAATTATATTATGGTCACTTTTATTTAGTGGCTCAACCATGTTAACTTCCTGAATCAGCTCTCATATTTCACTCAGGACCTGCATCAAGACTAGATTTGCCCTTTCAGTATTCCAGAATTCTTGTAACAAATGATTGTCTTTGGTGTCCACACACTATTCCAGTATTATACTGAGAGGGCTTAAAAATATGTGCCTGTGCTACACATGAAAAAGTCACCAGGAAATACTTGTTTATTCAATGCCCTTTTAAGAGTGCCTAAAGTCTAAAGGGCTTAATTGTCAGTGAAACCACATGGAGTTTTCTAAATTCAAATACTCCTTCTCTGTGCATGAATCGAACTGTATGTTCGGGAGGTCAGTTACACATCTAACTCTGCATGTGTTGAAATTCATGTTCGTGCAGCACGAATTCTTGCAGGTTAAATATCCTATGGTTATTTAAAATCAGCAAATGCGTATTACTGGTTCTCCCACGGCTTGAGAGCCTACACCCACTGACACAGCAGTTGGTTCCTTACGTTATAAACCCCCCTGAAACCCAAACTGAAAATTAATGATTTTGTGACATAGTAAGTAGAAATCGTGACACCTTACAAGTGAAAGCACAGTATGATGTACAGTAATGTATCTCAAGTAATCAGTTGTCGTTAGACTAAGATTCAGCTGAAAACAAACTTCAGTAATGAACTCTATGGTAGTTTTGAAAAGCAGATTGAAATATGGTTTGTCTTTGAAGTAGATCCACTGCTTCTCTGAACTTATAAACATGACTTTGAAAGAATGTACACTGTTTTCCTGATTAGAAGTCCCTTTTCTTTTTTTTTTCCATTACTCATTTATTTCAATCCTGATTTAAAAAATCTAGCTCATTAGAAAAGCATTCTCAGTAACAGAAGTTGAAACAAATATAGATGTGTATATCCTTGTTCAGCGCAGTGCAAGACAGCTATTACTATGACATGTTATAGGAACACTAATATTTGTCTGTACTAGACTAAATTTCTTTATTATTTTAAATTCCAAAGTGATTACTCTTAAATCTAACTTTTTCTTAATTTTGCCAAGTGAGAAATGTTTGCTTCATTAATGTTATAATTTGTGGTTCACGTTTTGAAAGAAAGCTAAAAATTATTTCTGAAATAGTGTGTCTTGCTGACATAAACACAATTAACTTATATTTTTGCAATTGCCAGGATTGTTTCACTTGTATAAAGCAGTAGAAGTATTCTGCTCTTTCCATTTTTCTCGTACTATAAGAACCAAGAGAGGAGGAATTTGTTTAGCTCATTGGCTCCATTTATCCTGAGCCAAGACCATGATCTTGGAAACCCTTTAACTTGGCTGAATCCCGTACAAAGTTCTTTTCAAAAAGCCAGTGCAATTAGAACAACACAGTGTATGTTCAGTCTCAAAATTAAGACGATAAAGTTTCAAACAGCTAGAACTGAAACACAGAGTATCAGGGACTCAGACCTTTAATCAGTGAAACACAAATCCTAATTCCACTAGTTTTTGATCAAATGAAGAATTGTGTAGTTCAGGACAGCATTAAGAAAACACTGTTCTACCTTTTTGCAAATGGGCAGAATTAACACAGAAAACAAGGAAACATAATGGAAGAAGTGTAAGTTTTATGCAGTCCAGCCTCAGGAGCTTCTCTCTAAATGCTCCAGACAGGGTGATACTGCAATACTAGCAATACCAATTGCACTTTCTATTTTATCAGTGGCTACTACTAAGTGATAATACACATTTGCTAACCAAACTGGCACATTGCAGAGTCTGTTTTGAAATTCAGTGCTTCATTTCTGAAGCTTTTTTTTCCCCAAAACCTCTCCTTCACTGCATATCGAGTACATCAAACACAAAATCATCAAAATAAGATATTCTCTTCATTTTCTATGAAAACATCTGTAATTGGTATTTGGATGAACTGCAGCACTTAAGAAAATCAAAGAAATCAAATTCAGTACTAAGGATTCTAGTTCATTGTTTCATTTCACCTACTAAATTGTTCATTCATTGTTGAAGGTACATTTTTTTTTATTGAACAAAGGTAGGAATTCTCAGGCCTTATTAAAAGATAATTTTAGCAGTGCTCAGATTGAGAGTAGAGTAGTAGTTTCTTTCATGCATTTTGTTTGGGGTGGGTTTTTTGACCATTCATATAAAGTGATTTCAGAAGTTACAAGTTAGTAAGTAGCTAATGAAGTTCATTCCCTTAGTCATCTGCCACTGTTTTTTCCTTAGAATACTTACTCCTAAAAGTCAAAATATTTACGCAGATACTCAAATATTATAAAATTTATACACATTGATAAAATGTGTATACATTTTATAGAAAATAGAAGATTATATGAATTTTATTGATCTATGTTCCTTTTTATTCTTTTATTTGTGCCACATACATATTTAAAATACTATTTTAAAAGTCCCATTATTAAAAGGTCCACATAATATGTAAGGAGAAGATACCTCTACAAGAAGTGCAAAATGATGCAAGCTGCAAAATACTGACTCATTAAACTACAGCAAAAACACAGTTTTGAATGCTTCTGCTTCAAGAGCTGAAGATGACTTTTAAATTAAGTAATCAATTACACATTTTTTTACCAAGGATTTGTAAATAAAAGGTTTGATCCAATTTTATCTGTGGCCTTCCCAGCCCCACACGCCTTTGGAGAAACATGGATACTGTCTGTGAAGTAGTTTTGATTTGTCCCAGTGAGGGGAACCTAGCAGAGGGGGTAAAGCCTGACAGAGGCTAGTTTCCATTAGGCAGTTCTCTAATGTTCTCTACTTTTGGATTTGTCTGTTGCTTCAAACATTTGACATGACATTTGGAACTTCACTGTATTTGGCAGAGCTGTGATCTGTAAGTAACTGTAGAGGCAAATTTGAGTAATCTCATAGGTGGCTTGTTAAGTTCTATTTGATCTTACTGACTTATTTACACGCACACACACATGCTTGTTAGATGAGACTACTGACTTCTTGCTCTTTTCCTCAAAAAGTCACTGTAGCAATAGTGTCCTGATCATATTGTCCTGTCATCCTGTAAGGCAGTTATGGGGGAGGAAAATATCAGTAATGGAAGCTGCGAACATTTTGCATTGCCTTTCTTCTAATCTGAAACTCTATTTATTTGACTGGACCTTTAAAGTGTTCAAGGTTTAGTGCATACATTAGCACACCTAAACATTGTCTGACAGTTGATAAGGAGAGTCAATAGTGCTTAGTCACATCTTCAGCTAGGCTTCTATGAAGTGTACAGTATTATTTTACATTCATTAGTTACAATTAAGCATTCAATTTGTAATGGAAAGCTACATGTTTTCTTTAAGAAAGAGCTTGAAACGATGTCCTGAGAGGAGCTAACTTCCTTCTGCTGTGGTTCCTCACCGAAACTGATCACACTTCTAAAAAATGATATAGATACTTCAAGTTTAAGTACTTTTCTTATGTAGTTTGATTTAAAAAAAAAAACCAAAAAAACTATTCTCCTTCACGCTACAGTGTGCCTCAGATCCATTCATCTACTGGCACTTCTGGTATGTTGTCTCTGGGCTGTTACAGTGATTGAGAATCTAACTGATAGAGATTCACAGAATTTTTAGGAATATCAAAAATATGAACATTTGGGGTGATTTACTCCCTCCTTTATTTCTTTTCAAGGCATTCACTTAGCATAAAAATAATGATTATTACATAAATTAAAGTTGTTGCAATTCAGCTGTAGGGATTGCGATTCAATGACAGTGAAGATAGATCAAGGTTTTAAAAAGTATCTGCTGTAAATTAAAAACAAATGGTTGAAAGTATTTTGCAGACCTCTCTCCCACAGATTGTATATTCCATTTTCCAAATTAAATCTAAGAGAGAATATTACTTTATTGAGATTTATGGAATAATTTCTTTAAAAATTCCAGCAATATGAGAAAGCAGGCAGGCACTGACAGTGAACAAAAATAAGTGTCAGCTACTAAGTGGTTTCATCTTTTGGAGGTTTTTTTTTTCAGTAATGGGAAAAATTAGTTCTGACTGGTTTTTAAAACTAAAATTATATATAAACCATTAAATTAGGGACAGATCATTTGTCCAATTTTAACTGCAGAGGGGATAAAATGGGTGGAAAACATGATAATATACCAGTGCTCCGCTGGAGGAAGTGTTCCTCAATCCAACTTGCTGATCCTGTCTAAGGAATAGGACTTAAGAGCTTGTGAGAAAACGTGTGTAAGAGGATATAGAGGAAAATTGTTCTGTGGCATATACGGGAAGTATATATAGGAATAGCAGTTGGGCTATATTCACTATGAAAGTATGTATGTTATCCAATTTTTAATCTCTCAAGACAAAGACATGACCCATTTTCTGTATGGCATAGCACAAGGGATAGAACACCAGAGGAAACCATATAGCTGTGATGGACAGGAAAGTACACAGAGGAAGTCTCAAGGACACAGTACTAGTTTTGAGAGGTCCAGTGCTTCATGGGTTCCCTGAAGTATTCTAGGACCTCATTACAGATTTTGGGGTGTCCAAGAGCTTAAAGGAATGATGAATCTTGGAGCCTTAGTGGACTGTTAAACCTCCTCCCATTAAAGAAAAACATGTGGTTGAAACTGTGTTGGCTAAAAACCATGGAATTTTCTGCGTAACTTTATTCCTTCTTTGCCTTTTTGTGTTGGATATCATGATTTGCCTGTTATATTTCAGCAAACGCAATAATTTCCTTTTAATTAGATAATTACCATGTTATTCATTGGTTTGATCACTTCTAAATTCAGCTTTTGGTTTTAACAAATGCAGTTTCAGATGATGATGGATTTTTACATTTTTAAAACCGCTAAATGTTCAAAAAGGATTTGTACACATAACAAAATTAAAGTAGGGATTATCTAGCACTGTGTGTGGGATACAGCTATAATCTATACAGTGCATGGAAAAGAAACTGGCATTCTCAATTGCACTGCACACATCTCAGTAATAACAGGGTATGAGGCATACAATTTCATGGAACACCCACAATGAAAATTATTCTTTCCAAACAGAGAATTGTTTTGGAATAAGTTAGGTTAATTGGCACCATGGGATTCCTCTCAAGGAAACGCAGAACATTAAAATCTACACATGTGCATGTAAAATGATAAAGTATTATCTTCTTTCCCCTCTCAGCTCCTCAAATCTAAGACACGCTACCCAAAATCAACAGAAACGATTATGTTTTGTTGATTCAAATTTCCTTAGAATAAACTGGCAATTCTTCATCTGGTCAGCTTACAACCTGAGAGTCACTGCACTGTTCCACAATTGCTAGCTTGGGTATGGTTATCTAGTGCAGTCTCTCACACAAAAATAGAGGTCTCTAGAGCTTTTGGCACATGCTTTTTCAGAATTGTAAGAATCTTTATTTTCTGTGCAAGCAACAGAGCTCTATGGTGATAAGATACAGCCTCTTTCAAAGGACTCTTGTGCCCCTGTTAGGATTAGAACCAAAATCTGCAAATGGTTAATGGGAAATCCAGGCACATTTCACTGTCATTATATAGTCCTCGGTTAAAACACTGATTGTACTTTACAGTTTCTGACTACAGTTGAAGTATACTAAGTCCTCACAAAAGTATTATCACCCTCTCAAAAATCATAAAGAACTTATCACTAATACAGAAAAAAGTCTTCCTTTTCATGAAGAAGGCTGAATTGTCATGCAGGCTGTTGTGCTGTGTGCATTGTGTCTATTTCATTAATGTTTAAGGTCATTATACACAAGGACAATCTACTTGGTTTCTTTAAAATGTCCTCTGCTTTCACATTGGGCCATTTGCAGACCTTAACCATTATTTCTGTCCTAGTTTTCTGCCCCAATTATATCAAGACATTTAAAACCAATTAATTGTGATTCCTAGTGGGCAGGTCACAGGTGAGGTGTGGCCCCAGAAATGACATCTGTTGTGCTACAAATCTGACTGCAGCTCTTCTGACCAACTGAATGAGTGAGAAACCCGTGTCCTGTGACCCCACAGGACTTCACATGTTAGGCCTGTGCTGAAGAATAGTCTTCATCACTTCCCTCTCTGCAGTCTCCAGTGGAAAGCTGAGGTGTATATTGGTTGCCTTGTCACTTTTGCAACAACACAGACAACGTAGCATTTCAGCTTATCACCAAAGATATCCTAGAGTTTCCCATTCATACTCTAAAAGAGGAGTTCCAGGATATCAAAGAACACCCCAAAATGTATCACTGTTATATGCCAATAATTTTATTTCCCTTGCCACTCTGCCTTGGCCTATGCACATATCTTAAATGGACTTACCATTTAATTTGTCTTAGAAGTACAGGAGCGAGACAGCAAATAGAATTTGCGCTTAGCATCAGTGGAGTGAAATGAAAATGAAATCTTACACTCTTCATAATAGGATATATGTCATATTTATATTATATACTCTAACATTTGTTATTTTAGAGGACTAGCCCTATTCTTCATAGGCAGATGAGAGCTTGGTCTGCTAGAACCAGAGAGTTTACTTTCCAGAGTTTTCATAGACAATGTTTCTGAGTACTCTGGAGAGTTGCAGGCCCATTAGGTTGAAGAAGGAAGAAATTTACATAGGCTCTCCCAATTCTCCTTCCAGTCCTAAAGCCTGCAGAGAAGTACATCCTTCCAAATTTAGTAGCCACTGTAAGTTTGCCTTTCTAGGGAGCAGAGAGCAGAAGATAACCTTTGCCAAGAGTATAAACTAGTGCTTAGTGGAGGAGAGCCCAGCTTGCTCTGTGATGTCAAGGCAAAGAAGTTCAAGAAACGTTCATTGATTTCACCCTCATCCACGTAAGAATCAGAGGAAAATGAATCAATTGAAATTACTGGACTTGGATGGAAGAATTAGCATGAACTGTGTGAATCGTGGGTCTTCTGTCAGTAACATAAATCCTGTGGGTATCGATGGACAGTGTATGTGTTAACTTAGGCCTGTCAGTATCATAAATCCTGTGGGTATCGATGGACAGTGTATGTGTTAACTTAGGTCTGTACATGCAAAACAAATGTACATACCCCCTGTCAAGAGGAATATGTGAGAAGTTTTATCAAGGATAGAACTGAGCATACGATTCAACAAATACACAAACAGTCTGATTCTGTTCACACACTAAGTTTTAAATAGATTTTATCTCAGGTTTATTGTTTTCTGTAGCAGCACTCCTCACTGCAAAGGCTGCACAACCTGTTACAAGCTCCTTGAAACATGCTGTGCCAGTGCTGGAGGTAGTGGTATTTTTTTTGATTTTTTTAATTTGTATTATATATTGAATGATCTGAGTAATATGTATTCATGTGATTAAATGTTATGTCATGATACAAACATGAAGGCATAGTAGAAGTTTCACTACTAATCCTGCATTCCTGCAAAAAGGTGCCTATGGTGACAAGGTGCTCATTTGACCCTGAGAAGCTTTGGAATAATTGGCTCGCAGCAGCACAGTTTAAAACCTGACAGTCTACTTTCATAGGCCTATAGTGAACATACGAATTGCTATGTTCCACAGCACTCTTCAGGACATCACAGAAGGTTCCTACCGGAATCACTCATGAATAAGCCTTTGCAGGACTGAAAGTATTTGTGCTCTGATATAAAAACTAACCACCATACAGTAAGGAATATATCTAATTTTTAACTCTTCTTAACACTATTACTTGGAAGTTTGCTGAGCATACACTTCAAATAACTGTTGTCAAATATTTCTATGTTTTTTTCACTGCAAAGAGAATTGGCTGTTAAAATATTTACAAGGAATTATATAGGAATATAGCATTTTAAAACTTTGGGAATTAAAAAAACCATATACACTAGTCTTGCTGATTAATTTGAAAGTAAGATGAAATAAAAAGGTGATTATGACTTAGGATTTAAGAGACGTTTTTGTTAAAAGTGTTTCTGACAAGGAAAACCATATTCTTAAGAGCAGAGAAGGTGACAGAGGTCAAGGAGTCTAACTCATACATTCTTACCAGTGATCTCCAATACCATTTCATTGAGATTTTCTGTCCCTTTTCCCTTCCCTCCTCTGCCCTGCCCTTTCCTTCCTCAGAGGCTTTGGCCTTTATCACAGTATTCCATGAGATGTACTAAGAATATTTTATTACTAGCTCAAAAAAAAAAAAAAATTTTTATTAAAAAAAAAAAAAAAAAAAAAAAAAAAAAAAAAAAAAAGGAAAAAAAGGGAAAAAAAAAAAGATCTCTACACAAGTACAAGTGGTAATTCCATAATGGCATTTTTAAGGATACACATTTTGTAGGGGTGCCTACTACAGGCTCTGTGTGAGGCAAGTGCAACAGAATGCAGCCATTCTTGCTGGCTGCACAATTTATGACCCTGTAGTCAGCAGATACGCACCAGAGCTTGGTCACAATCAAAAAAGTAGCAATAAACTGAAAATAACTTAAGGATCAGAGGTGACAAGCAACTGAACATGAAGCCCAACTGCAATTCCGTACCTAAAGAGCTAATTCAGTTGGTGGATTTATGAGTAGTAAACTACCTGTAAATACAGGGACTTGATTTTACCATTGGCAGTAGTAAGATGTAAACTTGGCTACTTTGTACAGTTCTGAGGTCCTTAATTTTAAAAGGATGTTGGGAAGTTGAATGATTGTAGGGAAGGACTGCAGAAATGATTTAAGGACTAACAGTTGCAGCCCTAGACCTACTTAGCTTTTCAGAAACTATTTTGAAATGTGATTATAGCATTTAACTCCCAAAAGAAGTGTTAGGCTCTTCCTTTTTTGTTGTTGCCAAATCACACGTTGATGTCTTCCTTCCCAAACAATGTATTTTAGACCAATACATGGTTTTGTGCTCAGGAGACAAGAGAGTGAGTGAAAATTGATGTACTAGGTTGTGCTGCATTTTGTGGTGGCTGTTACTAATCTAAAGGTTACCAAATCTTGGGAAATAACACAGTTAATATGATAAAATACAACCATGGAGTAAGGAAATTTGGAGAACTGCTACAGCATTCAGCATTTTTTTCTAAGTTAGGTACAATCTTGAGTACAAGATCTTGTAATAAGAACATATTCAGCACTGCTACATCTCAAGAAATCATTACATTCAAGTTTTGATACTTTTTTTTTAATGCCGAGTGCATTATGGGATTAAATCATATTTGCCCAATACTTTTAAAGCATTTAATTATTTTGCCTAACTTTTTGCCAATAGCTTCAGATACATCAGGACCATTTTTTCTTGATAATTGATTAAGGTCTCCTCAAGCATCAGTGAAATCAAAGTATTACCATTATTAGTTCAATAGCTTCTCATTCAAACTTTATGCCTCTCTTCTACTTGGCAATAGTTTAAAACAAAAAGAAAATAATGGTAGTGAAATTCAGTCCAAAAGAAAAAATGGGTACTAATATTTTCATTAAAAAATTGTCTTTGCTACATAACTTTGAAGGAACAACTGTAAAATGTTGCGCTGTAACTAACAACTCTCTTCACCACAACATAATGGAGCCGTAAATCACCAGAACAGGGAAGCAGACTTTTAGTTTTGGTTTAGTTTGGTTTTAGTTTTAGTTTGGGTTTTTTTGTTTTGTTTTGGTTTTTTTCTGGTAAATGCTTATTCTTTTCTTCTACATACATGCCACATACTCAGGGTACTTTGTAATATTAATGGGCACATTTTCTCCACTACACTGGGCTATATTTTCCTAAACAGTTGAGCCCAGGTGTATGTCCTAGCTTTGAGTTAGAGGTGCATGTCTCAATCATGTCCTTGCTCAACTTTGGGGTAAGGCTGAGGTACGCAGCTTCCTTCTTTTCACTACGTTCTGGAGATAGGGATGAAAAGGCTAAGGGTGACAGGAGGGACTTGGCCAAGTGCCTGATCCATCTACACATACAACAATACTTATGTAGCCAGTGTGACATAAAATACATGGGAGAGGGCCACAGATGTTGAATTAGCAACTTCTACATTACGTTCAATTCATGGCTTCCAACAACTATGTTGAAAAATAGAAGATTAAAAAAGCATTCCTGCTAACTGTGCTGTCAAAGAAGATTAGAAACTGGGAGATGTGCAGAGAAAAATTGTTTCTTAAGCTCTTCAGAGTTTTGGGGTTTTTTTTAAATCTGCAGGAATGCTGCATCTAATTTTCTCTTGAGTAGGTCCTCCAGGAAGCAGAAGCTACCATCATCCATTCATGGCATCTCTCTCTGTTATGAAATACTTCTCCATGCTTGTGCTAATTCCTTCTGAGATACTGGCAGCATATAAAATTATCACTTCTTCTCTTTCATTTGAACTCCTTAAAATTAAATCCCATAACTGTCAGTAGATTTTACTGCAGCAACAATTTTCAAGCAGAGACCTCAATGACTTCAATGAACATTAAAAGCCGATGGACCAATAAAATGTATGCATCAGGTTGTACCACTCTTCCTCCTTAATTTCCATTTATATCCACGGACCTTCATAGGAGTGCCTGACATGAAGCAACTCCAGATAATCCTATATATGTGCTTAGGTTAGCCGGACCAGTGAAGAAGCCTTACAAGCTCACTCACAGCAACGTCAGGGGTTCCAAATGAATTTTATCAACACAGGGACCGTTAGTTCCGTTAGAGGAACAAAGAGCATCTTATTTGGAGGGTATCATGGCTGATCACTATACAATGCAGTCACCTCTCTTCCTCTGTTTTTGTATATTGTTTTCCTCCTTGTCTGATTGCCAGTGCTGTGATGAACAAAATGGTGTTTGTGAGATCAGAACTAAAGTCCAGGACTATTTTTATGGAGAAAATATGTAATTTCTGTTTCTTGGTTATATCAGCCTCAAGATCTTTTTAAGTATATTCTTTGGAAAAACATCATGCAACAGATTTGCTGCTTTGTGATGATATAAGGATTTTATCACTCCTAAATTTCCTATTTACGTTAGAAAACAGAAGAGAAAAATCAACCACCACTATTTTACTCCATCTATCAACATTAAAAATACCTTATTGGGATAGCTGTCCAAAACGCTTTTCAGAGTCATCAATTTAAATTACCTTTCATTCAACCACAGCTGCTGCTATTATTATTATTATTATTATTATTATTATTATTGTTGTTGTAGTTGTTGTTGTTGTTGTTGTTGTTGTTGTTGTTGTTGTTGTTGTTATTAACTAGATACAACATATCTATAAAAGTTTGAAAAAGAATTTTTAGTATTGTCACTAGAGTTAAGTATTTGTTCATATTTCAGATACAGACAAAAAGTTAACAGAAACTGCTATTTTCAGACCCTTATGTGTAAGAGAGGGCATTTTTACACTTATTTTTAGGGAGAAAAGAATTGTTTGCCTTTTCTTGCTACCATTGCTCCAAGGTTGGAAAAGAGGTCAACAGTTTTTGTTTACTTCGATGAAGTGTCTCTATGCTAATTCAAGAATAACAGTATATGGATGATGCTATACAGGAATTGACTAGATATTTGGGTTAACATCTGTGTAATCTGTGTAAATGAACAGAGGACCCAAAAAAGGCAGCATGTTACCTTGGCGAAACGCTTCACTGGAACATATGAGCCTAAGTTTGATCAGACAACTAAAAATTCATTGACTTCATTTTACTTTTTCACTTGCACCACTGTATGAGAAGAATCAGGCACATCGAACGAAATGTATACATACAAATTAATCTACCTGACACTACAAGTAATTCTTGAGTAAGCAGAGGACACATTCAGCGATCCTCGCACTTTGTGTGTGGATGCAGTGTTTTAGGTAGTGGGGGTTTTTTAATTGCTGGCTGTACACTATCTGCACTACCTGCTGGAAAATTGTCTATCCACACAGTATTCTCCATTATCGATTTCTAGTTTTAAAGTGTGTAACGGGTAAGTAAAATCACATACCCTTCAAGTAGTTATTTTGATGGAATAATTGCTACCATTGTCACAGTGATCTTGCATCCTTGTGGGTAAGGGACCATGAACAATGATTATAGGAATCAGGCTGCAGGGTATAAACATAAAAATGTTGAAGAATCCTTGTTTTAAAACTACCATTTGGATTATGTGGGGTTTGGTTTATTCTGTTTATTTATTATTTTATATAATGTACTCATTTCTCAAATTCTTTCCCCTTTCTATTTAAGAGCTGGAATATTGCTTCTAGGCACATTCCCTTTCTCCTTACCTGTGAAGTACATAAAGCCTCCGTTCTTGCCAGCCTGCATTACACACTGCAATACAATTATCCTCAGTCACTGGACTGTTATCTCAAGGAATTGAATTAGACTTTCTAGCTTAGAGAACATCAAATTATTTACACAAAATGTTATAGTTGAAACAGATCCAGTTTAGAGTGTTATGTGATGGTTAAGGTAGTAAAGACTAAAAAGATCAGGTCACTGATTTAAAACAGAACTAAAAGTTGAATCTGAATCTGAGGGTAGCAGTTGAGAGTCTTATCAAGCAGGCTATTGCCTATTCAGAAGCATGGAAGATCAGTTTTCCATTTAGCCTTGCCTCTATGTTTCAGCTGTAAAAGTTTCCTTGAGGAAGGTTTGTTTGGGACCCATAGCAGTTCTGTGGAAAGTTTCAGTGTCAGCTTTTCACAAGTGCAAACTATCAGAATTTTCAGTTAAGAAATATGAACAGCTTTAGATCAATATTCAAAAATGCCCCTGGTAAGTCCCTTCTGTTTTGGTATCTTGAACATAGTGGTTACCTACAGAGGCAGAAAGGGAAGTGTTCAGGAAATCAGAGGATTACCTAAATCAGTTCTTTTTCTGAAAAAGGTGTAATATATTTCATTTCTCTCTCTCTTTCAACAACAAAAAACCTCTGAGTTTTCCTCTCAGAAATAACGATCTTAATTAGCTTATTGCCCTTATAGCTGAAACACAAAATGATTAGTTAGCATGTGCTATGCATTTTAAATCAATATAGTTTGTCACAATTATTATTTAAGATCACTCTGTCGAGAGTACGTCAATCTATCTTTCATCCATGAATGCTTTATAATATATAGTCCCGACTGTTCTAGGCAAAACCTGATTACACCTTAAATATACTTTATATAGCTGGATTTTTGCATTTCCACTCTAAAATGTGACAAGAAATCAACATGGCACAACACTTACAACATTTCCAAAGTAAAATATCCCCCAACAGACTTAGGAATTTTCCATTAGTACTTATGCCATACCTAGGTGTAATTTCTTACTTCCGCTCTCCAGTGTATTCCCATCAGTGCCCTTTCACCATTCACTCCCCTGACCATGAAAGTCTTCCCGTTAAACACGACGAAAGCTGTTGCACCACCCTGCCCGTGTGTCTGAATTTAGAGGGTCAGTCCCTTCTTACATTCACCTCAAATACACGCCGTTTTAAAGCAGCCTCCCACCACGGGCAGCTCGTGCCACTTTTGAGGTTGAGCCAAGAGGGAGTGAGCACCGCTGCCCCTCTCCCGGGGGTCCCTGAGCCAAACTTGCTCCCACTAGAATCGCGGCAAAACTCAGCTGAATTCCGCAGGGTGGAAATGAGCCCAAAAGACGAAAATACAAAGGTAATGCTGTGGGATGCTGGAGGTGGATAGTTTCTTCTGAATTTAAAGTGATGGAAAAATGAAGGGAAAGAGAAAAATGTGATGACAGTTATAAGATGCTATGTTTTCCCTACTGAAACAACGAAGTTTTCACTTCTTTGCAAGATAGAACTGTAGTGTCTGTTGTCATTACATTTCTGTTTTATTATTTAAATTAAAATAATTTCTGAAGAACATTTCTTCCCTTTTTCCCCATATACAGGCTAAAATATAAACAGGTAGAGAAAAGTATAAAATCCAACCTTTATTCCACTTTGAACAAGCTTGTGTATATCCAAAAAAGGTTCCTTGAGTATGTCTCCTTCAGGACTGAAAATCTTCACATATCCTTCTTTCTCAAGAATAAAGAGGCGATGGGATCCATCCCCACAATGAACTGCTCCAACAGGCTGCCTTAGTCCACTCACAACCTCCTGAATACAGAAGCAGTTGTGCTTGTGTTTCCTAAAAAAATTTAAAAAAATAGTGAGAAATTTCTTCTTTCTTGTAACTATAACACACATAAAAGATAAAGTGATTGTTCTGCAGTGTTGTTAAAACCGCATTTATAAAATCCAGAATAAATTATTTCCTTGAATGTATGCAAGCAGATAATACTGAAAATCAATTTGAACTTCCTTTCAGCAAAATGTGGTTTGTATACAAGAAAGAGAAAATTAATTAATCTTAGATCTGAAATGTAGAGGAACAGGAGAGAAAAAAATTGGTGAAAAAAGTGAACAATTTATAAATACAAAATTTCTACTGTACAGTAAACACAGTAAATTCCAGCAATTTGACAAAATTTGGCTTCTAACCCCCATTTAAAAATAATGACTTATAATGGGACAATCTGATTTAATTACTTTCACAAAGAAAAATACATGAATGAAATACATTGAAAACCATGAAATAAATATTTTACTAATAAACACATAGTAGTTGTTTAGTAATATTTAATTCAGGTACAAATGACTTCCTAGGACTCTGATCCAAAGGTTGGACCATAACCAAGATCCACAGGGTGGATCAAACCAGGATTCTGACACCTTTTCAGCAATGCAAGTATCAAATGGTACTGAAATTTTGAAGCTAATGTAACTTTCTCTTTTGACATACTCTAGCAGCAGCAAAAGAAAGTAACATCTGGAAAACACAGCTGCTGAGCATAAGCACACACTGAGCTGTTTCACTGTGAAAACCACAGGCTTTGCTAGGGGTTTTTTTTCAGATTAAACAGCATTTATCTTTATGAACCTGCTGATCTCTTCCTCTTTGTCATATTCTTCCATGTGGTCCAGGGAGTTAGAAGCTGGCCCTCGCACTTGTTTTCTTGGAAAATCTGGAAAGCATACACCACCATCTTTTCTTGCATAGTAAAAGCAAAACTCATCAGCTGTAGTTTGGAGAAAACCTTAAAAATGCAAAAGAGCATACAAATATTTAGTGTGTTGTCATGTCTGCAATTTTGTGCTGTCAAACTAATCTTTAAATAGATTATATATTGAGTGGAAAAATAAGTCATTTTAAACAAAGTGCTATCTGCAAAAAGGCCTGCTCTGAGTAAATACAAACTGAGTATTACCTTTTACAGTTTATTCATCTGTATTTGTACTAAACCTTATTTTCAGTGTGCTTAAATAAAAATACCAATTCATTCAAAGTGACACTACAGTTCACTCATTGAAAAATTAAGAGACAAAATTCAGTTGAGGCTGTGATACACTTTTCCCTGATTGTAACCCTATTAAGTGTCATATCTGCTGTAATATAGCTTGAACAGCTTTCATTTAACTTTTTTTTTTTTTAAGTGGCTTGTTGTAGTAAAAATTTCAGTAAAGACTTGGTAAAATACATGCAGTAAAGACTTTGTGGAATGCTGGCAGCAAAGGACATCAGTCAGAGAGGTGAATAATTAGTTGTCTCAGAAAGCAAGAAGTACTGCTGAAAAGTGCACTGTGTTGACATGCAGTTGGCCTCTGGTTGACTGGGTTAGAGTGGGTGAGCACCGTGTCCCATTGCAAGCTATACTTCCTCAGCCCCGTCCCCTGAACAGGGGGATATGTCTCATGCTGCTTTGGAGCTGGCATTAAGCTGGCTTGGATGAAACGTGGTCTTTAGGTTTTAGGTTAAAATGGGAAGGAGTTTGAAGACCCAGGGAAACAAGAAGTTGGTAAAATAAGAGCCTTTGGAAAAACCCTGCCACTACTGATATTACACGATGTTTAATGACATCAAAAATATCTATTTCTGTCCACAAACTTATTTCTAGGCATTTCTATCCCGTTTTTAATCATTAGTATTAAATCTAAGAAGGTAGAATTTGGCTACTTATACATGTACTATTTTACTAAAATGTTGTTAAGAGAGTATGTCTTAAGTTACCTTCATTCCTCTTTGCATTATTGGCATACTGTGTTAGGATGTACTATGGTCCAGGACATAACTCATAGGATACACAGAATTAGCACTTAATTGGAATTGGAGGCCTAATTTATGCATGGCTTTACCACTTGTGAATAATGCAGTAATCCATAGATCTTGGCCATAAAACCTCTGGCTTACAATGTACAATAAGAGCTGATCAGGGACAGCTGTGTTTCACTGGAAAATGCCAATTTCTTAAAAGCAAAGCTATTTCAGAAACATTATCAGTATTGACAAAATTTTAGTTAACATTATGTTTCTGGTCCAAACTCAAACCTCTGATCTAAATGAAAAAGAGAGAAACAGACAGCAAACCTCGTATCACTATATGCCAATGTTTTGCAATTAGGGTGTTTCATTAGGAAGAGGAATATTCAGGTCAATGCCCCTCATCTGTCAGGCAAGAGTTTGACCCTAAGCCTCCCATTTCCCAAGTAAATGTCCTAACAACGACTTTATTAGCTATCCTGGGGTGGTCTCTCTGTGGCTTTCTTCATGGAAAATTTCGAAAGAGTTCAATTTCTTCCTTATGTGGAATAGGAAAATTTTTTGGATCCCAGAATTTTTGTGGAGTGGAAAGCCTTTCCCACCCAACTATACTTCTTTTCATATGCATCTTCCTTTAAAAATATTGGAAAAATAGCATGACAAAGCCTGCCTTTGGTTTCTATAAAATAATATCTGGAAACACATGGTAGTGTGTTGTGGTGTAAAAGTTTAATTACCATGATTTGGAGCGTCAGTAAATATAATCTCTGACGAGCTGGTTTTAATTTATAGTAAGTTATTTGGAGAAAATGGGAGATATAATTTCAAGTGGAACAATTGAAGAGGAACTCTGATATAATCACGGAGTAGTATTCCAAGGCTAGTAGATATAATGCCAAAAACAAAGGTAATCTAAAATCTTCCTGTTGAATTATTTCACTTAAGAATACACAGTTTTGTCTTTAATAATTTATTTCTCTAGGCACAGTGGGTCATTCAAGAAAATGCAATAGCAAATTAGAGGCGTACAATTCCTAAGAATTTCTAGGAATTTCTAAGTATACCATCTACTAAAGATAAACTACTCTTGGCTTGAATGTTATCTTTAGTCAGAAAAACCGAGAGCATATTATGACCGTATTGTTTATTGGTGCATGTTCATTTCAAATAACAATCAGATGCACTGATTAGTCACTTGACTACTGCCTTATGCAATGCCTTTTCTTATATATAAGACTAATCCCTTTTCCTTGTGAAATATTTTATCGTGCGCTTAAGTACATGTTGCACTGCAGTTGCCTTTCGCTATTTAGCAAACCCACCAGCAGGTTCCAACAAAGGATAAGGCTTATGTTCCATTTTCCTTAGAAATGGTTGTAAAAAATGCGGTTTGAATTAAACTCTGAAAATCAGTCAGTAAATTGATAAAATGTTGCATTACTGGAAGGAATGTAACCTCTGTAAATACAGTTTCACCTGTGTATTAGGGATGGAATTTTGTTCTATAAAAATCACAGTAATTTACAAAGAAAATCTGCTTGTGTTATGTATGCTAGATTCAACATACTAACAGCTTCACTTAAAGACAGTTAGAAAAACATTTGCTTCTACTCTCCTAGCTGTTTGTAGCCATTTAATGTTTTCTTTATCGTACTTTATCGTACCATAAAGACTGTATGGTCTTTAGCGTAGAGTTTGCCATTTTGTTCAGTGTTTGTACAGTGTCCAGAGGAATGGTCCCTGACAAGTGCCCCTAAGCACTAGAATTGTTTGGAGAAAAAGAAAAAAGATCATTTTGCTCAGTCTGAGTTTATTCAAATATAGCGCTACCACTGTCCTCTATCTATGCCTAATAAGGACTGCAACATAGGTCCTGTGTGAACTTCTGTACTTACAACTGTATTTTAAAACTCATACCTATCATTACAAATTTCCTACCAGCTGTTTATATGTTGACAGAGCAGTGCTCATATTAACAAAGAAAACTGAAATCACAAAGGAAGGTTAACCATGCTGTTTAAGTGTTGTACACGTCAGATTTTGCACAAGCTTGCACGTCTATGCTTTTAAAACTTTCTCTCTTGCAAACAAGGCTCAAACTACAGACTTTTCAGTTAAGACAGGTACAGTGAAGGCTTTCTGTGTCTGCCTTATAAAAACCTGTGGGAATAAGTTGCATGATTTCAAGCCTTTTCAAAGGAAAACTTCTGCTCTCAGCTGATCCTCACCTCCTCTCTCCACTCGGATTTGCAGTCTGTTATTCCTCACACTGTATCTTCCTTCCTATCCTACCTTCACCGAATTCCACTTCGCTGGATTCTCTGCTTACCCATCCCCCTGCCTCTTCTCTTTGATGTACAACTCAAATGTCGTGATAGCATTTGTCCTGGTCTTTACAGCAAGTCGAGTTCCTATTCACTCCCTTCCTTGTTTGCACTGCACACAGGATTGAGTATCATCCACTCATCTGAGTAAACCTACACCGGCTTAGAGAGCATCTGGAAATCAGGCCCACCTACTTTATTCCTGCTATGACCTTGAGTATTGTGTAAAAGAAGCATTTTCCTGTTGTTTTGTTTTTTTTTTCCTGGTTTGCACTTTTGACAGCTAGATGTGAATTTGCTCACAAAAATCACATTCTCCTCTCTCTTCTCAACTCTCAGTGAAAACTAAATCAAAGAGGTGATTCCAGACTGATTGTTCCAAAATGTAATAAGTTCAGTGGCAGCTCACTTCATTTCCTACTGGTTTTCAAGTGACTAGGGACCCTCTTCTTATATTCACACATTGCACGTACCTGCACACAGGCAGTGCCAGGGTTAATCCCCTTGATGCTCTTGTTAGCAGTAGCAACATTATAAGCCACTACTATTTTTCTGCAGGTTGACTATGTTGACTGTGACTATTAGTTTACTATGTTAGAAATTCTGGAAGTGTTATGTGGGTTGCAGAATTTCTTAGATTTCCAGCATTTCAGGCTGGGGTGCCCCTGCTTGGAGTTAAAAAAATCGTATCAAGCATCTGTTCTGGTAATGCCTGGATTCATATCTGGGCCTGGATCTGAATTCACCCACAATCATCTGGAACCCATTTCTTCAAAGGAAAATAATGGAGAGCACATAGTTCAAAATCTGTCCAGTGTCCTTGGATGGCAGAATGCACTGTGGCTGTGGCACACGTTTGGTCCCTAGAATATGTCACTTCCACTGGCATGGATCAAGTTTCTGCTCATGCCTAGTGGGAGAATCAGCCATGACTTTCCTTACTAGCTGTATTAAGAAAAATTTTAGGTGCTCTTCTCTTATGACCTTGGAAAACTTCAAATTCATACTGACTGAAGATAGTTCATTAAGTCACTTAACTCCAGTGTCTCCATCAAACTGAGGCTGACAGTAAAGATCAGTCACCTGGGATGAAGCAGGGAAGTTCTGATCCCATAGACTTTGTGAAACATTACACCCTCCTGCGTTAACATATCCATACAATCCTAACAGCTATTGTTATTATTCTGTTTGAATAAAGAATCGGGTCCACTTTTTCTTTGGATATTCCTAAAAAAGTCAACGGAAGTTCTGGCACAGTCGTAACTGGTGGGCAAACTGCTGTCTTCAAAAGAGTTAACAAAGGATCTGCTAGAGTTTTCATCTTTGCAAAAGGAGACAGAACAATAAACGAATTTCTGGAGCAAACTCATGAAAAAACCTGATGTATAACTTCTCAGTCTTCTTGGTTAATACATACCGCTAAAATTTCAATTCCAGAAAAGATGCTTACTATCTTAAATTGCTAATAGCATTTCTCATTTGTGTAGGACTGAAAGGATAAAATTATTTTTGTAGTCAGCAATTTCCTTAAACTCCTTTGTAGTGGTGTTCAGAAACAATTAGCACTCCCTAATGGAGGAAGAGTAATTATTTGACTTTTTAACAAATGCACAGTGAATCACTGCCAGAGACCTTGGGTTTGGGGGCCTGTTAATTTCCAACTCTTTGTTTAATCCTCCAGGCTAAGCTGAAAACATAACTTCCACAATTTCTATTTTTTCCTTTCTTTCGCAATAAATATTATTATGGGTATATGGGTCTCACAAGTAAAACAAAAAAGCCAAATAAGTTGTTATTTTAATTATTCATATTTTAGAATGTAGAAGACTATTAAACTCTATTAAAACCCTATAGGCCATCTTCTCAAAAAGAGGAACCTGAATCTCACTTAATTAATAACTTCAGGAAATCCTAGTATAGGTATCAACAACCATATGTACCAGTTAAGTCACCAAATTAACCCTGTTGGTGGATGTAAGTATGCAACAACTTTTTGTTAGTACACCCCACTTTCAGAACAAGTATTTAGAATGATTATTAGCATCTGATGGATGTAGGAAAAATCCTATTTTAACTGACGCTAAAGTATGTAAGCTCTTTTCCTGCAAAGCACAGTGCTCTGTCCAGTGCTAAAGTTATGCTTTCATCTGGTTATCTTTCAAGGCAACCTGGGTGGTCACAAAAAGCACTTGACATCTTGATGCACTTCAGCAGTTTTACATATACACAAACTTTGTAGAAAAATAAATTTGTCATTCGTCACCACATATGTTGATCTGAGGAGTGAGGTTCCTGTGGCTATAGCTCCTGTGCTGCTCAGCCCTTTCTCATTCTCTTTCCCTCCCTCCACCTTCTCCTTCTTTCTCCCTTTTCCCTCTTTCACTTTTTCTGATTAAACAAATTGTTTCCTCAGAAACACAGAATTTCACAAAACAACTATGAGGGACTTGCTCTGCAGAATATGCTAATAATTTGCACTAGCTACAAACTCATGTCAAAAAAAGTCTTTGTGCTGACTTCTTATATGGGCCAAACATTCAGAATATCTAATCTGTTATCGCTGTTCAGCAGGCAGTCTTGGCAACTGTGATCTATTCTGCTTTGCTTTGGGGAATGTGATAAAGAGCAAGAAACAGCTGGTTTAAGAAAGCCTTCGGAACATCTCTTAGTTTATAAAGACAATAATAATATTTTCATATTTGAATGGGTTGAGATACATGTTAAACCACAGGAAAGAGAAAAAGTAAGTCAATTCAAAATGTTTTCTCAAGTCAATAAAAGAATGCTGCAAAAAATCCCTGCACTCTTGGGATTTCAGAGAAAACAAGTACACACTGTGCACAGACAATTAAAAAACCCCTCCTCCAGATATCATCCACTTAAACTATCCCCTTTACTCAAATATGTTTACATTATACTACAAACTTGTGTTCATATGTCAAAAATGACTCTTCACAAATTCATTCTTCATATTGTTATCAACTCTTTTTTCCAGTCTGTGTTGCTAGTAAGGAAAAAAATCTTAACCACTTTAATTATTTTCTCCTGTGTGGCATTATTTATAAGTAGTGTTTGGACACGGAAAAAAACATAGTTTAAAAATGACAGTCTTAAACATATAAATAATTTACTACTGAGAATACCAAAGATGTTATTTAATAAAATAATGTATTAAGACAGTATTTCTAAAAGAACCCTCTTCTGTGGTTATTTTGTTGGGATAGTTACAAGCGATAGCACGCATTTGGTGACTGCCTTAGACAACACAGGTCAAATTCTAGTTTTGGTTATGTCCAGCTAACTCTACTGACTACAGTGAGGAAGTGTTAGGTTAGTTCAGAATTTGGTTGTTAACAGCATGTTGGAAGTGATTCAAAGATCACAGAAGTCCATCGAATAGCTCCCTTTGATTTCAATGGGCTTTAAACCCTGTGGAAAAAAACCATCAGTTTCTAGGGTAACAAAACCAGAAAAAAACACTTTGCTCATCAGCTTTTAGAGTCTACAGCAAACAGCCAGCGTCCTTTATTTCTTGCATTTTAAAGCTCTCTGTCTTTTAGCATAGCCTTTTGGATGGCCAACTGCTTGTTTATATGATTTGAATGGACATGCTAATATTTCAACAAAGGTAGTAGTTTCAGGTGCCTTTGACAACAAACAGTCCTGTGTTTCATGGCGAGTTTAATAGCAGGGTGGCAAGAAAGCGCTCAAAATATTTACCTGACTACATAAGATCCACTGTGAAGACCCTGAGATATTCTGTCTTTGCTTGGGCAAAATCCCCTGGATATCAATGGGGATTTTACCTAGTGAAGAGCTGGATCTATAACCGCTCAGGCAATATCAACATTTCAAAACAGACATCCTTTAGCCCCGTATTTTGTTATAGGTTTTACCTGGTATGTGACCTCTGCAAGTATAATAGAATTCTTTACAATAGTCTTTGCACAGGTAGGGAAGAGTTAGTTCTCTTTCAGGTGTTTCCCCTTTCTCAGGTGAGTGGAATAGGTTCTGAGCGTGAGGTGAGCAGTGTGCACATTTGATTTCCTCCAGTAGCTTCGCACATTCTGTGTTGTTGGTAACAGAAAGTATCTGCAAGCCACAAACCAGAGACAAATAAAACATATGACCTGTTGCCCCATCTTACACAAAAAAAGTTTGCATGATCTAATGTAATAAATAATGCGAGCGGAACCAATACAGTTAGTATAAATGCATCATGTTTCATGTCACCGTTCCGGAAGTGCAAAAATTATTACTATGAAATGTGCAATAGGTCATTGCTACAGTGAGATTTTAAGCGCTTGCTTCTCTTTCTCAGAAAATAATAGTACTCAAGTTATTTTATGGACTGATGCCCACAAGCTCTTAATCACATAGGCAATCTCTGAACTAGAAGGATCATTTCGATAAGGAGGAGCTACGGCGGCAGGCCTTCTACCCACTTCTCTTACAAGAAATACTTTAAAACCTAACTTGTAAGGTGACCTATTCAAATATTTAGAGACTAAAACTTAAAATTCTACCATCAAAACACATCAGGAAAACCATATCTAGGTATTTGTTAAATAGGTGTATCTTGAACGACACCGCAGTCCAGCTACTGAAAGGACTGCTGTGGAGTTCAGCGTGTGCCTTGGATTTTTTTTGTGCTTTAGATGCTGCTCTGCTTTTTGCTTTTTTGCTTAATGCAAACTACTTGGAGGTGGGAAAAGCTGTATGTTTTCAGACTTTTCTTTTTATAAGTGAAAAAGTAGAGTTTGTTCATAACATCTTGTTTGTCTCGATACTGAAACTGTAACTTTGTCCTGAAAAAAGAGCATATATTACGCATAGTACTTGAAGAAGCACGAAACCACGATTGATGATGTGTTTAAGTAAACACAGGAGCCTAAGGAGCGCAATGTCATCAAATCGTGAAAAATAATGGAAAACAGCACAGTCGTCTTTATTAGTCTTTGAACGCAGTGCACTTTGTTAAGCTATTGTTAACCACATCGATTGTTTTTTTGATCATTCATCCCAATGGTGGGTAGTGGGAAATGTGTTCTCAGTTGAGAGGGACTGAATCTGATCCAGTGCAAAACCAAAGCTCAGGTTCTTTCGGATATTTTTCTAATGCAGTTATAAACAAAGACTGTAAGACACTTGCATTAAGAAATATTAATGCAGTAAATATTTGTAAATAGTGCATTTGAAAATACTGACACAGTTTTGCTATAGTTCATATCTCTGAGTTGATTTCTAGGACTTCCCAATATCATTCCCTTGCAACATAACATCGAAGGGAACTATTTAAATTGCTTGTGGTAAAATAAGTTATTCAATGCATGAAGACTCTTGATATGTTTGAGTATGCTGTCTCATTGGTCGGCTCTCTTCTAGGATGCAGTACTTTGGTAACACAGTTCTGAACTTGGCATTTTATTTACAGATCATAATTATACAATCTTCAAATGCTTGAGAGAAATGCACTCTCCCTTGTTTTAAACAGATACATATTCAGAATATTACACAGTATACAGCCTGTACAGTTACACAAAATCCTACTTAACGGAACCTTAATTTAGAAGGAAAATTTAGTCTTACCATACATGTATTGTCAAAAGGCCATCTGAAATGTGTACTAAAGTTTAGCGGCCTAAGTTGGACCACTGATTAGAAGAACACCATTTGGCTTCTACCCTTATTCTGGAAGAGCTGCCATTGGCTTCAAAAAGAATTCCTCCAGATTTCCCAGGATCATTAAATGCATTAAATGTTCTGTTCTTTAGACTGTCTGTTCTCAGACTATCCTCGGCTTCATAGCACCTGCAATTAAGTAATGTGACTAACATCTGCCTTGTATGGTTTATTATCTCTCTTCAGACCCTTCTTGGGACTATAAACTTCTCGCATCTTCTTTTGGAAAGGGTTTGTCTTTTTTTTTTTTT